>LGRX02009243.1:44077-83625 GCA_001247695.2 Cymbomonas tetramitiformis | reverse complement strand
TGTGCATATTGCCTACCGCGAGATTTTAAGAAGGAAAGCACAATTGCCGCGGGACAACCTTACCTCAAGTGAACAAGAGGACTCACACTACAACCCAAAAGCGTTCGGGGTCTGGGCTTGGAGAAACCAAAGGAAGAACACACCCTGGATGCACAAGAGGGGGAGGTGGTACTGGAAAAAAGCAGAAAGGGGGGGGGTAGTCTATTTTATGTCAACTACACCAACGGGAGGATTTCCCTCCGCAGGAACTTCGCGAGAAGGAATAACAATTGTGTTTTCGTTCCGGTAGGCAAACTGCGGAAAGTCAGGAAGGAGCTCAAAGAAAGGGACAAGAGCAATGCCGCCCTCAGAAAAAGGGAGGCCACAGAACAACCTTCCACCCCTCCCCCTCTCAGCGGTGGGGGGGGATGAGGGGCGGCCTCCCTCAGGGAACCCGATACAGGCCGTGAACCCCCGGGGGGAAGGGGGCCTCTACACGGTAGAGGGACAAGTGTCGGATGTGCAGCTGCGCCGGTACCTTCGCACAATAGACCCGGCTCCGCCAGAGGAGATGAACCAACAGAAATTCCTCGCCAGACTGCTGGCTAAAGACGGGATTGACGGTCTGCTTGCAAACGGGAGGTTTGCCTATCAGCCACTGTGCGACGGGTCGCACTGGAGGACCCTCTTCTTCGACCAACAGGCGGGGGAGGGGGGAAGGACCCAAGTACACCTGTTCGATTCCTATGAACCCAACCCGAAGGAAGGGGCGACGGGGCACGGGAAGCTGCTGACCGCCACCAGAGCATGGGCGGACAGAAGGACGAGACAGGGAAACCCTACGGAAGTCACGTGCACCAAACTCCGCACCCAGCACGACGACTTTCAGTGCGGGGTCTGGGCAGCGGTAATGGTGGCGGCGTGGTGTGACTGGACGAGAGCCCCGGAGAAGTCAACCTGGCCAAGGGCGGCACACCGAGCCGTTGGGGGCACTGGGAAAATGGCCAACACCAGGGTGGCAAAACAGCACAGAATTACCATGCAAATTGCCACCCAACAGGAGGAACACACTGAAGGCCAGGCCGGCACCCAGCGTGGGAGCGGCAGGGTACCCGGCAGAAGAGCAGTGCTCAGGCCACTGCAACAAGCGTCGGGAGATGGAGGAGCACCAGTCCAGCCGAGGAGACAACAGCAGGCAGGCACAAGGACTATACTTGGCAGCTGGGGCAATAACAAACGAGAGTCTGTGAACAATCCAAACCCCAGGGACAAAGAGAATCAGGCACCCCCACCGGACGCAGGGGAGGAAGGCAGGTTGTCCCTGATGACCTGGAATATCAGGGGAAGCGACCATGCCCACTTTGACCTCGCCAGGTGTTGCGAGGGGCACCAACCAGATGTGCTAGTGCTCACTGAGACAAAAGCGGCGGGCCCCATGGGCCCGAGGAACTCCAAGGGCTAGGATACAGCGCATGGCACTCAGCACCGTGCCATGGTATCCAGAGAAGGGGGGCGGATGGCACCTCGTACAGAGGGGGGATGGTCCTCGCCCTTAGACGCCCTTATGATAGGGCAGACGTGCGCACTAATCGCGAGGTCCCCAGATGCGCAAAAGGGTACCTGCAGCACGTGGTTATCACACTGCCGAGCGACAAGAAGGTGCACGTACTTGGTGTCTATACCCCCCCCCTCCCCCACCCCGAAGAGGAAGTGGTCAGGACGTGTATCCGCGAATACATAGCCCGGGAGGCGGCAGTAGCGTCCAGGAAGGGAGAGCATATGATCGTGGGGGGAGACTTCAACGTCGCAAGACGGGACAGAACAGCATGCTTGGAGAGCAACGTCCGCTCGGGCAGGCCTTGCAGAGATCAGCTGCCCGCAAGGGCCCACGTTTGGGGACCACAAAATCGACGGGTGGCTGGCGTCGGCGGAGCTTCAGCAGATCGCTGACGAGCGGCACCCGATCGACACTAGGGCACACAGACACTGCAGCGACCACCAGGCGGCCCTACAAATTATTGGCCTTTTTACACGCGTGGAAAACCGTCCGTCCGACGCGTGGACAGCGTACGGACACCCTATGGACGCTTTTTTTGCTAAATCCACACGTGTGAAATTGTCTAATTTGTAAAAGTGATGTTCATACGGTGTCCATACGATAAATCCATACGTCGTCCGTACGTGCGCATCCGTGTGGACGACGTATGCTAGTTTACCTGATTTTATTACGCGTGTGGACGCTCCGACCGTATGGATAGGTGCCGTCCATACGCATGAACCACTGGAAAATGTTGTCCACACGTGCGGACTGCGAGAAATGCCGCTTCTACCCCTCCTCGGCCATATGGACACCATGGGGACGTGTCCCTGGACCGTACCCACGCGTACGGACGACGTGTGGACGGGCGTATGGACAGTGTGAGGCCCGTGCCGTGCCACTCTTTTGCGCTTGTCCGCACGTGTGGACACCCATTGCACCCGGGCCTGGGTGTACCCGAGCACTGCTTGCCCCCTCCTCAGCCATGTGGACACCATGTGGACGTGTCCCTGGACGTACCGATGCGTACGGACGACGTGTGGACGGGCGTATGGACAGTGTGAGGCCCGTGCCGTGCCACTCGTTTGCGCTTGTCCGCACGTGTGGACACCCATTGCACCCAGGCCTGGGTGTACCCAAGCATTTCCTTCCCCTTCATCAGCCACATGGACACCATGGGGGCGTGTCCCTGGGTCGTACCGACGCGTACGGACGACGTGTGGACGGGCGTATGGACAGTGTGAGGCCCGTGCCGTGCCACTCGTTTGCGCGTATCCGCACGTGTGGACACCCATTGCACCCAGGCCTGGGTGTACCCAAGCATTTCCTTCCCCTTCATCAGCCACATGGACACCATGGGGGCGTGTCCCTGGGTCGTACCGACGCGTACGGACGACGTGTGGACGGGCGTATGGACAGTGTGAGGCCCGTGCCGTGCCACTCGTTTGCGCGTGTCCGCACGTGTGGACAGCCATTGCACCCAGGCCTGGGTGTACCCAAGCATTTCCTTCCCCTTCATCAGCCACATGGACACCATGGGGGCGTGTCCCTGGGTCGTACCGACGCGTACGAACGACGTGTGGACGGGCGTATGGACAGTGTGAGGCCCGTGCCGTGCCACTCGTTTGCGCTTGTCCGCACGTGTGGACAGCCATTGCACCCGGGCCTGGGTGTGCCCGAGCGTTGCTTGCCCCTTCATCAGCCATATATGGGCACCATGGGGGCGTGTCAACGAACGAACTCATGCGTACGGACGACGTGTGGACAGACGTATGGACGATCGGAATTCGCCAATCCATACGTATGGACGTCAAAATTGGAGTTTGTTGAAACACGCGTGTGGACACATACATCCGCGCGTGTGGATAAGGGTTTACCCGTATGGATTAGCGGAATCATGCGTGTGAATACAGGTGTCCGCGCACATACGGTTTATTTGCATATATAATACATCGTGTATCATCCGCAATCATCTGAATCAGATGAACTACTACGGTCATCCTCGCTACTACTGTTATCATCGATTTCACGGAAGAAATCCGCCTTGCGATCCAACACAACTTGCAAGCAATCAGTTCGTCGTCGAATGGCCAAAGGGACAACATTTCCTTTGTACCGGGCAAGCCAAGCCGGCATGAAAGGAACATCCTGAATTACCACTTGATTCTCAATGCTGTTTGCGCGAACGAATGGCTGAGACACGTCCCATGGCATGTCTTTGCGCAGGTAAATGTTCTTGCTGATATCGTCCGCAAGCGCAGCCGCCTTTGGGTACCAACGGGCCTTCAACAGAAAGATCTCGTGACCGGGAAGATCAAGCTTGACGATCTTCATGATTTCCCCATACCTATCTTCAACGTCATCGTCCGGTATCTCGCCTGTAAGAAGTTGAGCTGGAGTTGGCACTCCCGGACTTCGAAAGATGCTCTTGAAATACCGTTGACAACTCTTCAAACCAATGTCGCTGTCGTGCACTCGAAAATCTTCACGCCCAATCTTGATGCTAGGATACTCCGTCCACGGGGCGATCCCGGCCAAGGCGAAGGTCTGCTCCTCCTCGGTGAAAGGCTGAATCTGCAAAGTTCTTGGGCACCTTCTCCACGTGTCTGGTTGTAGAAACACCGGAACCACGTCATTCGTCATCGGCCTTCGACGACCCGCCCGTCGGTTGCGACGATTCCGTTGTCCAACGTTCCTGCATTCGCAAGTACACACGGGTGGACTCAATGTTCCGTACGTTGTCATACGGTGGCCGTACGCCGTCCGTACGCCGTCCACGTGGCGTTCGCACAATTTACAGACATGCACATAAGTTGGTACCTGTTGAATGAGTCGAGTGTGTCGTCGAACTTTTTGCACAGAGTGTCGTACTCGGGGAACTCGGTACGAAGGTAGACTTGAATCTTTTCTCTGTCATCTGTTGCGATTGACGCCGCGCAAGTGAATTAGTTGTCTCATAAGAAGACTGAAGAGAAAAAAAACGGACAATAGTGAAAACCCATCCGTACGTACGGACAGGTATTCCACACATGTGGACGACGTCGTCCGCACGGTGGGCTCTTCGTCCACGCGCTTGGACAGGTGGTATTGACCAAACGGACAATAGTAAAGTACCGTCCGTGCGTATGGATCGTTGGCCACACGTGTGAACGACTACGTGCACACGTACTTAAAAAGCATCCACACGCATGGAAAGACTAACATGCATGGCACACATGATACTTAGGGATGTGCTCACCAGCGGTTGGCCGCACAGTGCTTGATTTCGTTGTAAAGATGTTCTGCTTTGCAGGAGGTCGATACTGGGGAGCTCGACCACTTCGATGCATTCGCTTGATGCCAGCAACCATGGAAACCGTTCGCCGCAACTCCAGTCCTTTCATCATGCTGGCGACGGGTTGTGAGCGGGTCTTGATGGACAGCTTCAACAACCCGAAATAGTCTTCGAAGACATACATCCAGATTTCCCGTGCAGGGCCGTTGTCCTTCAGCTGGTCGACAATGTGCACGAGAAGATGCGACATAATCACCAACGCCTCAGGGGAGTTGTTCCGCTCCATCTCATCTCTCAACTGCATGACTCGGCTCTGCAGCTTGTTCATTTCCTGAAAGGCAAAATAATGAGAGGCAACCTTAATCTCGAACCGGGACATGCCAGGTGTGAATGGTGGAGGAACAACCGGATGGACAACGGCTTCATACGCCGTCCGTGCGGCGTCCGTACGGTGTCCGAGAACATCCACACGGAAGCACACGGGTTGATTAGGCTTAACGTACCTCTGGATGAATTGAGGGGGCGGTTAATTCTCGAACCACCACCGAAAATTCACCAACGAACCTCGCGTATTGTGGTCGGAGAACTTGCCCGTCAGCATTTTGCCAGGATGCAATAACGCCCAGTATCCCAGAAGTGAGGGATACCACCAGCTCCGCGGCCTTCATCTTCCGCACCTTTTTCGGGTTCTTGTACTTTTCCTGCAGAAGTTTCTTAGCTAGAGGTCCCATATTTGTCGCGAGCTTCAGACCTCGTACCCACTTGATTGCACCGGTCTTTGCGATCGGTGACAGTCCCCACGGTGATGGTTTGTCTGCAAAGACTTTACATTGTTAGGCATACAGTGGATGGTCCATACGTCGTCCGTACGGTTACATGCGCCGTCCGTCCGGCGGCAACACGGTGTTCACCCGTGTGGAACAGCAGAAACTCGCAAACGACCTACAAGCTTACCTGCCAGTCGCTTCGCAGCAGATCTTCGATCGTTTACATTTCTGGGTGGGGGTGCGATAACCCACGATCGATGGACCTTCATCTTCCGCGCATAGTTGCGTGTGTTCGGTCCCCAACCATCACCAAAAATCACGCAGTGGACGCCGTGAATCAGGTTGTACAAGATGTGCATCAGGTCGAGAAGGTAGTCCCGTACAACGTCAAAATCAGGAATGATTGACATCGGGCATGGTTCCTTAACCCCGCTCTGCTTCATGAATTCCTCGACGATTTGTTTAGGCACTCGTCCCTCTCTGATCATCTTGGCGTGGAGCTGTTGGGTTTCACGGACTTCGCTGTTGGTGCGAAAAGGGATTGGTTCACCTGCTCAATGACGGCGAAAATCAACACGACACGCTTAGACGGTGAATCACGCGTACGGAACACATCGGACTCCAGGCGTCCACGCGTGCGGACGCCGGTATCCACAAGCCCGGACAGGGTGTTCTTTAACACATAATTTAAGCTAAAATCCACGAGCTGTCCGTGGGGTGTCCACACGGTGGGCACACATACTCCGTACGTACGGCCGAAGAAGGAAAGGGGACAAGCGACGGGGTCATGCGTTTACCTGGTTGCAGTCCTTGGTGTAGTGAGGAATATATGATTTTCGTTAGACCAGTTGTAGATTTCTCGGTACCCCGGATCCAGCATTTCAGGCAAGCGTAGTACGAATTAGCTCCGAATCGTCTCGCCGCGTCGCTCAAGCCAATGTAATCTTCGAGCATTTTGTACAGCACGAGCTTGAACGTGAAAACCGTGTTGGTAATCACATCGAACATGCGTACGCCGTTAGTCAGTCTGTTAACCTCCAAGGTGAACATGTCGTAGAACTTGCTGCTGACTTTCGGTTTTCCATCCCAGATTCCCCAAGTCATCACGTATTCTCGTTTGCAGCGAATTTCTCCCGGGAAGTTGACAATCGTAAAACACAGCGGAGTCACCGTGCGAATGCCGTCGTTGAAGGATTGGACGCCATCTGCACACGCCATAATGGCAATGTTCCTCGGGTCTTTAAATATGTCCCACTTGTTGCGAACGAAGTTGAGAAATCCTGGCGAGTCTGCACGAGCATTGGGAAACGATACATAAGAATTCCTTACACTCACTGTCCACACGGGTGGATAACTACTTACACACGTACGGACAACGAATGAACGTATTGTCCATGCGGTGTTCACAGTCATGGACAGGTTTACACGAGCTCTGGGAAATGAGACCTAAGATTTCCGCAATTAAACTGTTCACATGGGTGGGTAACATTGTCCGTGCGTACGGACGGCGTACGTGCATACCATCCATATGGTGTTCACCTACATGGACGAGCTTGCACGAGCAGTGGGAAATACGACATACGAATTCCGCACTTGCTTTGTCCACACGGGCGGACGATGCCAATCGTACCTACGGACGACGTACTGCCCTTACGTCCATGCGGTGTACACAGTCATGGATTGAAATTTCGGAGTAAACTCACCGAGTATACCATGTATTTCCGCTCGGGGGTCTTTGTCCAACATGCCTTCTTTCCACCACGTACGCGCTAGCATGGCTAACTCCGGCGTCAGGAAGAATACGGTGAACAGCGTTTCGAGCGGCCACCATCGAAAAATACAGCGAGCTCGACCTGGAATGTATACCCCGTTCACCGTCTTTCCGTCCTCGTATCTCGGTTCCAGGCATTTCGGACACTTGTCGCAGTTGGCGTGCTCGTCCTGAAAGAATTCGGAGCACTCGGGGCAAACGTCCACTTCGTTGTATCCCTTGAACATCTCCTTCCACTTCTGCATCACTTGTGCATATGTAGATGGAACCTCTGCGATAAGAGTATGTGCACTATCGGCTACATTGTCGATGTAGTGAACACGCAGAATGTTCAGAATCGCATCGAAGTAGGCCTGCGAGCTGTTGTGGTGGTTGTGGGAGACGAGAAGATCCAACACGAAATTGTTCGCCACGACGTTAGCGGACGCTTGGACGTTTTCTACACTTTCCTGCTCACACACACACACACATCCTCAAAGAACACATGAATGTGATGAATGCTGAATTGCTGACTTAGCTGATAAGGAGGACCTACCTCTGCGCTTGGGTCCTCTTGAGGTCCCAAGAAGAGCCGATTGATTTTTTCGATCGTCGCATTTGCTGCCTCGTGGATGGCAACATCTTCTGGGAATTCCTCCTCATCACTGCGTTCTTGTGTCTCCTCCTCATCTTGTTGTCGCTCTGGTGACGGCGATCGATCACCATGAAGTCCATTGGCACGCACGTGCCGGAGAGTTTGCTTACTGGATAACCACCTTTCACCATTGCATTCAACGCAGGGACAAAATGGCATATTTGGTCGTCCGTGCGTCGTCCGTACGGTGTCCGTACGCCCGGCTTAGGTTTCCAGCGTATGGACAACGATGTTCATACGTTCCATGTCACATCTGCGCGCATGCACCAACACTTACGTCAAGGTTGTAAACTCGTCGTCCACACGTTAGATTATGGATGGACGCTATGTGTTGTCCGTGTGGATGCCGCAAGCATTCTAGTCCATACGGTTCCATGAGATCGGTTGTCCACACGCGTGGAAACGTCAGTTAGCTGTCCATGTGGGTTTTGTACGAATTTCGTATGAAATGGCACATTTTTCGTACGTCTGCATGTCCCATGGACGGTCTGTCCATGTGGTTGGAAATAACCACACATTTTGAGCAGTCCGCATGGATGGATAGCAAAAGCACACGGTGAATTACGTGTTTTCGTACGACTCTATAGTGTTTGTACGTTTTTTGTTGAAAACTGTCCACACGCGTGGAAACGTCAGTTAGCAGTCCATACGCTGTCCATTCGAGTTAGCCTTGACTGTCCGTATGATTCATGTCCCATGGACGGTTTTTTTACACGCACGGACGCAAAAAAAAGCTGACCTCACGGAAACTAAAAACATAAAAACCGTATGGACAACGTACGGACAGCACACTTTACCACACGTGTGGACATTTGGGTAGAAATACTTAGCGAAAAAATGGCAAAAAACAAAACACCCCTAAAAAAGGTCGATGGAGGGCTAAAATCGGAGCGTGGGGACAAAAAAAAAAAACAAAGTGAGAGGGGGGTTAGGCGCCCTCTCGCTGCTTGCGATTTACCCCAGAACAGGCACTCAGTGGGATTGTTTCCCAGCGGACAGTGCAATCGACGGCCCAGATGAACCCCCCCGTCTTAATCGGACGGTCTCCATGAGTTACAGAAACTGAAAATGGCATGGAGGCGTGGGTTGGCACCCACGACACCCCTTGTGCACTAGCGGCGCCTCTTATCGCTAGAACACAAGGGGTATCGTGGATGCCAATGCCTCCAAGGGGATTCGAACCCCTCACCCTCGCGAGAACGCGTTCGGCTTACCAACATTTGACCACTCGGCCATGCACCCACGATGATGAAAAACCGCCGCACGGCAAAAATTATATTCATAAAACCGCGTTTCCCTACAGAGAGGACTCTGATACCAATTTGAAAGAGAAAAAAGAAATTGAGACATGCATTTTCAAAAGATGCTGTCTCATGCACCAGCTCAACGGTCAAACGTCCATACGTTCATGCCCGTACTGTACGGATGAACGCCACGAAGTCAGCGCTGTCCACGCCCGTGAGTACCGTTTTCATCCCATCGCCGCCAAAACGCCCACAAACGCCCACAGTCCTCCAGCAAACGAACCTCCTCGCAAATTTTGTTTCGTAAGTTCCCAACATGGCCAGACGAGTTCAGCCCAGTAGACAACGCGCACAGATCCCGAAATCACCACCCACCGCCCCCACTCCCTCGCCAAACCAGCGTCGCCAAACCAGCTTGGTGGAGGCGGCCGCGTCAAACACCACCATGCAGCAGATGTTTCAGCAGATGCAAAGCATGCAGCAGCAAATGCTGCTGTTTGCAGGGGCTGCCGGGGCAGGGGGTGCAGCGCAACCTGCAGAGGCTGCGCAGGCCGCAAATACAGCGCGGTTGGTGGTGGACCCGGGCGCCCAAGTCTTAAATGACATGAAGGAAGACGCCCGGGAGGTCATCGACGACTGGCAGGAAAAAGGCCTGATACCCCCTGGGACGGTCGCCGTCATTGGGGCGGCCAAGCACACCAAAATCGCCAAGCATATCCAGTCCCGCCACCCGCAGGTGCCCTTGCGGATGGTGAAAACATACGTCACCAACCGGTTGAGTTATTTGAAAAATAACTCGGAGGGGCCCGGTCGCTGGAAGTGGAAGGTCACCCAGGACTTCCCCGACGGTTTTCACATCCGGTACAAGGGTCCAGCGGCCGGGTACAAGGTATACGGGCACAGGGATGCGCCGGACCCGGAGGAGACAGAGGCGTGCCTGCAGGTGGCTCTGGCAATTGCTGCTGGCAAGCCACTCACTGAAGGGAAGCACTTTGAGATCTTCACAGCGCTTGGTGCCAAAGCCCCTGAAGCCCCTGAAAAGAAACCGGAAGTAAAGGTAACTTTTGTGCTCTTCCGCCTGTGAGCGCCGGTGTCCACACGTTGTGCAACGGTGTCCAAGCTCGTGGTTATGTGAACCTTTTTTCAACTTGTGCCGCTTGATTGTTTCCACCCTTATGAACCACGTAGTTTGCACGTTGTCCACAGGGGTGTACGTTTTGGCCAGTGAGCGCCAGTTCTTCACTGTTTTTCTTATATGTTTCCATGCGTGTGTCGCCCGTACGAACGACTTAGTCCACACGTCGTCCGCACGGTGTCCAGGGCGAAGCGCCTCAACAGACGGTCCCCGAAGAGCCGGTCCCGCAGGCAGAGAAGCACTCCCCCAACCTCGGGGGCCCCTTGGCCGTAGGGGACCAGGTGGACGTCTTCGCCACCCCCCAGGCGAACGTGGGTCGTATCGGTACCGGTTACGACACCGGAAAGGCCACCAAATCTGGCCTCCCGAACCTTGTCATTGGTCGGGCTACCGTCGCCGCCATCGGGCCGTGAAATTCATTGAACGAGAAACCAATGATTTTGCCCAAAGATACCTACGAGCTGTACGTTGAATTCGTCGTTCACCTCCCAGATAAGGGGGAGGTTTACCCCGTGGAGCGGATTCTTTCCCACCACATGTCGATGGTAGACGAGCTCGTGAGTGCCGAGCAACTCCGCACCGGGACGGCTAATAAAACGATGGAGATGCTGGAGCACAACCTCCAGTCAGTTATAGTAAGAAAAAACGTTATCTGGCAAGTCCTCCCTCCCTCCCTGCCTTCCCCTGCAACGTTCACATTTTTACTTTTTGCACTTACGCGAACGTCCATGTGTACATGTGTGCGTGGTGTTGTTTTGCTGTCCATACGCGTGGACACCATTTATTGTGCCGTCCATACGGGTGGAAGACGGTGTACATACGTAAGGACGCCGTCTAACAAGTGGTTTATGTACGCAGGATACACAAGGCCTACTTGAGGCACGCCAACACGGAGAAGCTGTATCCCGAGAGGCTGCCAGCGAGAAAACTGGCCGGCCTGAAGTTGGAGCCTGCTGAGGTATCGGAACGGGACCGTGGATACCCCCCCGTCACGGTGTGTTTGCTTGTATTGTTCTAGTGGCATTTAGCTTGTCAATTGTTGTCGTTGCTCTTAATGCACTTACTTAGTAGGTTGCATTCACTTGCAGTTCCATACGAGAGGAACGAGCCGTCACTGGTTCCAGGACGTGCGGGGGTGTCAGAAGCAAGATGCACAAGAATCGGAAGTTGAAGAGGAGAACGCGGCCGATGGTGATGCTAATGATGCTGTTGTTGAGGCTGTCGAGGATCCCGCCGCTGCTAATGACGGAGAGACTGTGGAGGATGAGGAGAGGGGCGAGGGCGTCGACAAGAAGGACGAGGACGAGGAGCAAACCACCTCTGAGGAGGATGAGGAGGACAAGAAGGATGGGAAGAAGGATGAGAAGGTTAAGGGCGGTTCCGCTCCCAATTCCAAATTCCAAATTCCAAAGAGAAAAGTTGACAGAAAAAAGGAAGAAGGTGAAAAGCCAGCAAAGAAGCCGAGAAGCTAGGCTAGAAAACATTTTGTAAACATTTTGTAAACATTTTGTGTATCCCTGTACCTTGTAAATATTTTGTGTATCACAAGCTATCCACGCGCACGGACACCGATGTCCGTACGCGTGGACTGCATCGTCCATACGCATTGATATCTATAAACACAAGCTATCCACACGTACGGACACCGATGTCCATGCGTGTGGACTATCTATTATTGACCGTCCTTATGGGTGTCCATATGCCGTCCGCACGCACGTTTACGATGTCCATATGGTAGTCCACACGGTGTCCGTACGTGTGATTATGATGTACATGCGTCGTCCATACGTTGTCCATATGGGAGTACATATGCCGTCCGCACGCACGTTTACGATGTCCATGCGTCGTCCATATGCCATCCTTACGGATTTACATACGGTGTCCGCACGTGCGATTATAATGTCCATGCGCTATCCATACGCTGTCCTTACGGTGGTCCATACGATGTCCGTACGTGCGATTATGATGTCCATGCGTCCTCCATACGTCGTCCATATGGGAGTCCATATACCGTCCGCACGCACGTTTACGATGTCCATGCGTCGTCCATATGCCGTCCTTACGGGATTACATACGGTGTCCGCACGTGCGATTATGAGGTCCATGCGCTATCCATACGTTGTCCTTACGGTGGTCCATACGTTGTCCGCACGTCCGGTTACGATGTCCATGCGACGTCCATACGTTGTCCTTATGGGAGTCCATATGCCATCCGCACGCACGTTTACGATGTCCATGCGCCGTCCATATGCCGTCCTTGCGGCATTACATACGGTGTCCGCACGTGCGACTGTGATGTTCATACGCTATCCATACGCTGTCCTTACGGTAGTCCATACGTTGTCCGCACGTCCGGTTACGACGTCCATATGCTATCCATACGGAGTTCCATACGGTGTCCCTGCGCTGTCGTGCGGTTGGATAGTGCCTCTGTCCATGCGTATGGACACCATGTGGACATGTGTTCTGTCCATACGGTGTCCATACGGCCGTCCATACGGTGTCCTTACGAAATCCTTACGGTGTCCATGGGACATTTTCATATGGACACCACAATTACGCGTCGTCCGTATGGTTCTTACATATGCATCAAGGTTTCGCCAGAAATCTGTCCAGACCGTCCATACGGTTGTCCATATGGGTCCTTGCGATGTCCATACGCTGTCCATATGCAAATCCACACGGATGAATGGGGCAATAATTTGTAGGGCGGCAGTAGCGGCGGTGCCGCTCTGGAGGATGAACACGACCACACCAGTGGTCGAGGAGCAGGCGAAACCAGACCCGGTCACGAAGTACCAATTCCCAATTTCCAAAGCTTTGCAACGCACGATGCCGGCGGCAATTGATTCGGCGCTCCAGCCGAGTCTTAGGGAGGAGGAATTCAAAATTGTGATCGAAAACGCGGTCGAAGCGGCAGAAAGGGGGAGCCCGGATGCCAGGGTAAGAATTGACGAGGCCGGGAGGGCGATTGACGCGGTCCTTCAGCAAGCCATGCAGGCCGTGGAAGCCCCCCTAGCTAGAAACTGTCAAGTGCAAGCCCAAAATCACCAGAGACCCCAACACAGGGGTCCGGCTACCGAAAGCTAAATTTAGGAAGCGAGACAAAGCACTGAAAGCGGCAGCAGTCCTACAGGAGATGCTGGCGATAGAAAAAGCGACGGGAGAGGCCCCCAGCGCGGCACTTCTGGAAGAGGCCATGGCGGAACAAAACGACCATATCGCAAAAATGAGACACGCGGGTGTCTCATTATATTCTCATTTTTTGAAAAGTTATGATAATGAGGTTTTCTTAATATGACTGAATAGCATTTGGAGAGTAGATAATGACACGTTATTTCAAAATTTGAAATTTTAGGGTATAGCTCGAAATTTGGGGTTTCCGGGCGATTTTTCGCCCCGTTTCGGGCGGTGCTCAGGTGTCAATCGGCGGAAGTTATGATAACGAGGTTTTTTTTATATGACTAAATAGCATTTGGAGAGTAGATAATGACACGTTATTTCAAAATTTGAAATTTTAGGGTATAGCCCGAAATTTGGGGTTTCCGGGCGATTTTTCGCCCAGTTTCGGGCGGTGCTCAGGTGTCAATCGGCGGAAGTTATGATAATGAGGTTTTTTTAATATGACTAAATAGCATTTGGAGAGTAGATAATGACACGTTATTCCAAAATTCGAAATTTTAGGGTATAGCCCGAAATTTGGGGTTTCCGGGCGATTTGTCACCGAGATTCGGGTGGTGCTCAAGTGCCATTTGTTGAAAGTGGTGATAATGACGATGTTTTCAGCTTGGATACGTCAAAGTCATTCCAATCAAACTGAGTCTGAAGAAACTTTTGTTCATATCTTACATACACCCCGAGAATGGGAGGCTTTAATGCTAAAAGCGGTGGCACCCACCTTAAATCTAGGGGGTGTAGGTCTGCACGAGACTGTAACTGTGTGCGTAGCACAAAAATTCAACAAAAACCGACAAAAGGCAAGAAGGATGCTACCAGATAAGACGTTGGTGCTATGAAAATATACAGTCTTTATTTGAACAGGCAAAGCACCCAGGGTTAGGGGTTTTCTTGCGGGCGCGGTATTATTCATTGTAAAGGCCGGTACGATGGCAGTGCAGGTGCGAGCTCTCAGTTCGTTTGCTGGCTGGCTTATTAAGCACAACTACCTATTTGCTAACGGACCTGTACAGGTCAAACGTTTGCACAATCACCTTGGCGCGCAGAACTTGTTCAGACACTTCCAGGTGCTGGGCGAGCTCCTTGTACCCGTTGTACTGTGCGATCGCCGACCGTTTCTTGTCCGGGTCCTCGCCCTTCAAGTCTGTCCAGAGGCTTTCTCCTAACTTCTCAGCGTCAGCTTTCGCCGCCGGGGTGAGTTCGATCTGACCTGGCCACTGCGGACCTGCTCGTGGTGGAGAAGCGAACATCGCCGGTCGTGATGGAGGAGAGGCTCCCGGGACTTTGGAGCCCGTTGGCGTCGTTAAAGCAGGTGACCCTCCTCCTGCGCCGAGCGCCGGCGCTCCCGGGTAAAAGCCTCCTCCGCCCAGTTGGAACATTTGGGCGAACGGGCCTGCTGCTGTTACTGCCTGTTACCGGTGACGTACCAACCGCCCCCCCCCACACCAGTTACAAGTTCCGTGTCTTTCAATCTGGACCTCAAGCCAGAGTTCCCTCCTCCACAATAAACACAAACAACTTGAACGTAACAACTAGCTCCTACCTGCACGGCTGTCTTCAGGATCTCCCTCATCGCTGCAGCCTCCGAGGCGTGGTGATTGTTAATCTCCTTCAAGGTGTCCGCGTTCTTCTCTAGCATCCTCTGTTGGACCAGTGCATTATTTTCGAGCATCTTCGCCTGGGCGTCGTGGGCCATTTTCGCAGTCTCGGCAGTGGTCCTTTGGAAAGACTCCGTTGCCTCCTTCAAAAGCGAGTCCCGAGAAGTAAGCGCATTCGTGTTCTCCTCCAGCAAAGCCTTCTGCGCCTTCGTGTTCTCCTCCTGCAACACCTTCTGCCCTGACCAGAAAGAACTCAATGTTGTCTGGTGCTCCTCGGCACGAGTCTCCTCCCGTTGCTTCGCCTCGGCCATTTGCATCTGCAGGGCTTCAGCGTGCCTCGACGTAAGAAGCTCCACTGTCTTACGGCTTTCGTCTCGCTCGGCAGACAGGGCCGAAGCCAGCTGTTTTCCCCCGCGCAGACGTTCATCCTCCACCTTCTTCTGCATCTCTTCTCGAAGGCTCGCCAGCGTCTCATCCGCCTTCTTCTTCTCGGCCTCCACTGCTTCCTTGGCCTTCTTCAGGTCATTAAGGTCCCGCTCGCTTTCTTCACGTTTCCGCTTGTCACCGACGCTCTTCTGCAGTCTCTGCGTCTCGTCGTCCACCGACACCGCGAGCAAGGCACTCCTCAACTCCCCGTCTTTCACCCTCTGCGGAGGTCCGTCCATGCGTAACAATACATCGGTCAGTACGTACGAAGCTGTAACAAAAAAACAGACGATTGTAACTCAAGCAAAACTCCGTACTCACCTGCTTAGCCGCTTGCATGGCAACTGCTTCCGGCGCAGGCTGCTTCTTCCCCCCTCGCCGTCCGACGTCGCCCATGTCCCCCTCGTCGTCGCTGTCATGATCTTCGTCAAGATCCATAGGTACACGCACATCCGGTACCGGGGCTTTGCACTTCCCGTCTGGGATAGGGGTCGTGGTCTTCGGGGTGGAAGGCAGCTTCCGCGAGCTTCCGGTCGGGAAATCCACATACTTGGCGGTTTGGCCCTTGTTGCCTATGATGATCTTTCCCACTACTCGCGGAGGGGCGTTCGCCTTGAATTGGCTGTCCGCCAAGCACCACTTCCTTGCCTCAAACTTCCCACCAGCCTCTTTGCCCAGCTTCTCTGCTGCCTCGATCCCCTCCCAGAACATCCCCAGGACCTTATTGAACGCCCTGTAGTGCTGGTTCTCCTTGTCAATTTCTTCTCTGGTTAGCGGCCCTTCTTCTCTGGCTTCCACCAGGCGCGTGACGACGCCTGTCAGAGAAACCTTCGAGCTATTCTTCTTTGTTATTCGCACGTGCGGGTAGTTGCCGGCATACTTCTATCTCCTTTCGCTTCATCTCCAGCGTCCGGTTAAACAGAGCGGGGGCCTGGAACATCGTGAAAGTAATCTGGCCCTGCTCGGGGTGATTGCTGTGTATCGCCATGTAAGTGGCGCGCCACTGGCCAGCCCATGTCAGGCAAACGAACCTGTGGGCACCAACAAACTCATTATTCCTATATCTTGACTATGTACTACAAAGAAATGTATTACAAATGAAGTTGGGTCAGTGACAGGTTCATGGTCAGGCAAACGAACCTGTGGACACCAGTAAACTGCCTGTGCATTTGGGTCGACACCCTCATCCCTTGCACCACTTCATACCGGAACTCCAGGTGCCGCTCGCACTTGATAGAAGCCTTGAAGACCGGGCAGATCGACTTTCCCTCCAGTATGCCGCTCTTGTTCAGTATCTTGTTTACCTGCTGATCAGGAACAAACTTCTGATAACCGACAATCGCCCCGGTGTTCGCCACTTCCCCGGAAAGACGCGCGTCGAGATATGGAAGCCCCTTCAGGTCGGCTGTTATCGTGGTTTTCAGCTTTTCTATAGGACCTTTGCCTGCTGGCAGTGCAATCCTGGTAATACCCTCCACCTCCTGGAACTTTTCAATACAAAAAAGTACTGCCTCGGCAACAGTAGCCAATACTTCGCAATCGTGTCGGGGATGCATGATAAGGATGGCGTCCGCGTAAGGACAGCAGCTGGTGTTTCTGGTTTCCCCGAGCGATACGGTAACCCTTCGTGCACAGTGTCGATCTCGTCTTTCGTCATGAGCGCTACTTCTCTGAAGGCGGACCCGGCAGGCAACTGTTGCCCCATATATACAGCAAACTTCTCGTCCTCGTGAGTCATTTCGTCGAAATAACTGTCAAGTTCCTGCCGTTCAGACTCATTCAACTTTCGACTGTGGGCATCCTGAAGCAGGCACAGCATCCGCTGGCCCAGATTGAAAGCCTCGCGACCTTCAGGCTGCACGATGAAGTATGTGTCGTGTTCCACTTCTAAAGCAGACTCCACAAGATGCTTCTCTGATTTGGTACGATCTAAATATCGGACCATGAGCTTCTTCCCGTCTATTGTGTGAGAAACAACACCCAAAACATAGTCCGGAAGGTCCGTAACCTCCTCGGCGAGATTGAAAGCAACCAGTTCCCCACGGTCCGTATCGTTCCCCCGAAGTAAGCGAGGTGTCTCGTCATCATTTGGTGCTTTCAGAATGTTGCAGAGGTGAATGCGGACGAACGCATCTCCCGGCGTCGAACCTGAGGACACGCGATGTTCCATCAAGAACACGGAGGACGCGACAAAGTGAAAAATAGGTTTTCGAACAGTACCTGGGGATGATGGTTGAGACGAGACAGACGCGGCTGCCCTATCCCCGAGTTCCTCCAGAAGATCCACGCAAGTCGTGTGGGCTTGTAATTCCCACTTCGTTTTCGCCTTTTCGTCCTCGCCGTCTCCGTTCCAAGGTGCGCAAACTTCTTTTAAGCGTTCGTACCGTCGCTTTATCTCTATGTCCACCTGTCGACGCGACGCATCTTCCGAGTGCAAGTTGAAAAGGAAACCTTTCCGAAGATACGCAAACCCTTCTTCGTCTACGATCTTAAGGGATTCAACCTGAGCGAGCTCTTCTTTTGTCTCCATCTCCATACCCAAACCTAATAGCGTATCCTTATCAACACCCGCCTTCTGCTTCCCGACGAGCGGCGCTATCACCGCCAAATCCGTGTACACCTGCGTTTTCTCTTCTTCAAGCTTGTCGAAAGCTTCGTTAAGTTTATCATCTTGAAACAACTCCTGCAAGACGACTTTTACAATCGGTTTTAGAAGAGCTGACATTGCGGAAAGTTTTGTATGCAGCACAACGGGCTCTATTTAACCCTGCGAAACTCCCCGCCCAAGTTTTAGAAAATTTGGGCGGTCACTGTCATCGCCCCGCCCAAGTCTTAAGAAACGTGGGCGGTCACGGTCATCGCCCCGCCCAAGTTCTTGGAAACTTGGGCGGTCACAGTCATCGCCCCGCCCAAGTCTTAGGAAACTTGGGCGGTCACTGTCATCGCCCCGCCCAAGTTTTCGAAAACTTGGGCGGTCACTGTCATCGCCCCGCCCAAGTCTTAGGAAACTTGGGCGGTCACTGTCATCGCCCCGCCCAAGTCTTAGGAAACTTGGGCGGTCACTGTCATCGCCCCGCCCAAGTCTTAGGAAACTTGGGCGGTCACGGTCATCGCCCCGCCCAAGTTCTAGGAAACTTGGGCGGTCACTGTCATCGCCCCGCCCAAGTTCCAGGAAACTTGGGCGGTCACTGTCATCGCCCCGCCCAAGTCTTAGGAAACTTGGGCGGTCACTGTCATCGCCCCGCCCAAGTCGTAGGACACTTGGGCGGTCACGATCATCGCCCCGCCCAAGTCTTAGGAAACTTGGGCGGTCACTGTCATCGCCCCGCCCAAGTCTTAGAAAACTTGGGCGGTCACTGTCATCGCCCCGCCCAAGTCTTAGGTAAATTGGGCGGTCACGGTCATCGCCCCGCCCAAGTCTTAGGAAACTTGGGCGGTCACTGGCATCGCCCCGCCCAAGTCTTAGGAAACTTGGGCGGTCACTGTCATCGCCCCGCCCAAGTCTTCGAAAACTTGGGCGGTCACGGTCATCGCCCCGCCCAAGTCTTCGAAAACTTGGGCGGTCACTGTCATCGTCCCGCCCAAGTCTTAGGAAACTTGGGCGGTCACTGTCATCGCCCCGCCCAAGTCTTAGGAAACTTGGGCGGTCACTGTCATCGCCCCGCCCAAGTCTTAGGAAACTTGGGCGGTCACGGTCATCGCCCCGCCCAAGTCTTAGGAAACTTGGGCGGTCACTGTCCTCGCCCCGCCCAAGTCTTAGGAAACGTGGGCGGTCACTGGCATCGCCCCGCCCAAGTCTTAGGAAACTCGGGCGGTCACTGGCATCGCCCCGCCCAAGTCTTTGGAAACTTGGGCGGTCACTGTCATCGCCCCGCCCAAGTCTTAGGAAACTTGGGCGGTCACTGTCATCGCCCCGCCCAAGTCTTAGGAAACTTGGGCGGTCACTGTCATCGCCCCGCCCAAGTTTTCGAAAAGTTGGGCGGTCACTGTCATCGTCCCGCCCAAGTTCTAGGAAACAAGGGCCCTCATATCAGGTAAGGGTTCAAATATGAAACAACATAACAACGGTACGCGTCTCGCAAGATGAGCAGCAATAGCAGCAACTCCAGCGGCAGGAGATTGCCAAAGCAGAAGACTCTTCAAATTGCACAGTCCAATATTCCCGAACTATGCGAGGGCGGTTTCAGCTGTGGGTGCGATCGGAACTGCAGTTTCTTGTTCAGCACATTCAAGGGCAATATCGACCAAAAGCAGCGCATGGGCCAAACTGAGTTCAAGTCTTACATGATGGCAACTATGCGCAAAGCGATGGTGAGGCGCGAGTCTGGAGAGCGTGTTATTGGCACCCTGAAGCTTTTCGAAACGGAGATCTGCGAGGAGGCGTTCAGAAGAGTGTGGGCGCTGCCCAGGAGCTCGTACCAGCGATATAAGGCACTTATCCTTGATGGGAAGGGGGAACTACCGGCAACAAGTGCATTCCCTGTGGCGAAGGCGGTGGTGACGAAGATTTCCTACCACGAGGAGGTGTTCCGCGACTGGGCGGATACGAATATGTTGAAAGGAGCACCGCAGAGGATGCCGGTCAGTGGTGCGCGCCAAATTCCACCCATCGATTATGGTGTGCAGTACGACTTGTATAGGTTAGACACAGAGGTCCAGTGGGCAGTATGTGCTGAAACCTTCAAAATATACGTGAAAAACCTGCTCAAGGCTCGACACATAACGGTAAGGGCGAAGGTGGAGGTGTCCGGAATCTGCACGACATGTGACGATCTGGGAGCAGAGAAGGCTCAGCTTCTTGGACAACAGGGTCGCGATCCTGTACGCTGGAAAGCCTATACTGCGCGTTTCGAGCAACGCGACTACATTCACAGGATGCAACGCACGTGTTATGACCTCAGGCGGAAGGAGGGTTCTGACCCTGACGGTCGGATCGACTCCATAGCGGCGGACGGCGCGGCAAATCAGAACACGGTTGTTCCGCATGCCCCGCATCAAGTTAAGGGCATCAGCGAGAAGAAACAGCATTTCTTTAACCTACACCTGCAGCTCACGATACTTCATGGCTCGTTGCTTCTATTTTCCGTTGGGCTCCCTTGGTGCGGGGCTAAGGGTGCAAACATGCTGCTCACGACACTGTGGAACTTGTTGCACTACACCGCACAAGGTCGCGCAGGCAAGCGCTACTTCCGGAAGGAGCTTCATTTGCAGCTGGATGGTGGCTCAGAAAATTGGAACAAGAACGCGTTCGCGTTTTGTGCGGTGTTGGCGCACTACAATATTTACACCGTGATTGTCTTCCACCGTCTGATGATGGTCGCGCACACCCATAACGACTGCGACGGTTGGTTTGGACTCATCAAGATGTTCATATTTCAAGGTAATAAGGTTTGCGCGGAGTCCAAAAATGCAAAAAGTTTTCAAAAATCTTTTATTTGATAAATAGGTTGCCCAGAGCACCCTGTACATATTGCGCACTTCAGGTATCAAATTGATCACGTTAATGAAAAGTTATGGTCGATACCGCTCGGTCACCCCCCATACTTAACCATACTTAAGCGCAAACTTAAATCGCTCGTATCTCAAAATCTAGATTTTGAAAAGTTTTTGCATTCTTGGACTCCGCGCAAACCTTACCTTGATTTGGGAAAGACGCGCGCAAATCTGGAGTGTGGCTGTTGACCCTGGAATCGTGGATTGGCTGGTTACGAAGCTGGCCGGTGAACAAGTTCACCAAAATCACGGACGTACAAGGCCAACAGTTGGACTTCAAGGCTTGGCTGGATGGAGCCGCACATAAACCCAAAGTTTGAAGGCTATTCTGGGAAAGTAAGGCGTACACACCTGATGCACTTCGAGAAGGACGCGGATGGTGTTACACGCCTGAAGTACAAGTTTGGAGAACAATACGCAAACCATATGCCTGCCGGAGTGGATGAGGATCTCCGTAAGGGCATCGAGGTCATGAAAAATTACCCAGCTTTCGACAGCAGCCCCACGTTAGAAGAGGTGAAGCCGCTAGACCCGAAGGAAGAGACTGCGGGAAACTCGCACTGCTTTCAGTCGCTTGTGCGACTACATCGAATACCGTATTCCAAGTGACACGCTGGACACGTTGCTGGCGTACTTTCCCTTGCCCAAGACCGCCGAGGACTACGATGCCTGGGCTGGACCGACGCGGACCCCACAGGCTCCTCTGGATTTGAAGGAGCTTTACGAGAACGCCTGGCACAAGAAGCCAGTGCAGGAGGAGGTGCCAGAACGGACGATGCCCGAACAGTTTGAAGTGATATCCGACGGTCGCAACGTGTTAAGCAAGGACCTTCCGCGGAAACCTCCACAAGAGATCGTGCGCAAGTGCGTGGAGAAAGCGAGGGACGTCGAGTCCGTCGATTTCTGGTTCGTCCCGTTGGTCTGTTGCGAGCACCTCGGTTTCATTGTTAGGTCTTGCAAGTATTATGCCTACCTGAGTCTTACCTGTGTGTCTTACGCGTCGGCTACCATTGCAGGTACACGGTGGCCGAGTGTAAAGCAGCGTTGCACCACCTGGGAGTTGAACTTCCTGAACGCCCACTCAAGGGGCCGTTGGCGAAGGCCTTATTTGAAGCGACGGATGTCGCCCGAAAGGCCCACCACGAACATCTCAGAGTCCTTCGAAAAAGAACGCCAGCGACGACAGGTGAGGAAACCGGGGAGGAAGCATCGCCGGGTACGGAGCAGGCGCAGCCTGCAAGAACTTCCGAAGCCGGCGGAGCTGCGCGGGCGGCGCCAACACACGGGGCTGTAATAGCCACTACACAGGCAAGACGAGAAGGAGCTGCTGCGCGAGGCCCGCAAACCAACGAAGCTATGCCTACTCGAGCACAGGCACCGGCAGCACGAGGGCCACGCGCAGGTGGCCGAGGATGCCCTGCTCCTGCAGCGCCACAGGGAGATCAAGCACGAGCTCCAAGTGACAAGCGTGCACGCAGTTCGCCATTGGCAAAGGCGTCCCCAGGGAGCAAGTCTCCACCCGGGAAGTCTCGACAAGCGCGGGGTCGTGACAAGGGACGAGTGCTATAATTCCGAGCGGCCTCTGTGATCGGTCCGACAGGCGCCCTTATAACGGACAGCTTCGCTCCTGACGACGATTGCTTTTTCGAGGATGCAAACCAGATTGCGGAGCAGGTGGAGAACGCGCACCCCCCGGAGGCGGCGACTGGACAGTTTGCAGGCGTCTCGATGGACTCGGACGACGAGGACGACGAGGACGACTCGGACGACCCGGACGACGACATACCGTTGGCCTACCGTAACCTTCCTACGGACTATACCATCGACATGCTGGCGAAGAGTGCGGGCAAAAGTTTCGCAGTTACCGTGGCCGCGGGCAACGACGGCTGCAGCTTTACTATCCGCATGCCTGGGAACAACGCCGTGTCCATGCCTATGCATGCATTTCGTGGAGGTCTTGGAGGTGGATCTGAACACGAACAGAGTGAAGTGGGGGTTTTGGCTTCCATGTGCGCCTCTGCTTATGCCGACAACGAGGAGAACAAGCAAAACCTTCTCTGACTTGAACAGCTTGTTCGCGGAGAACGCCTTCCGGAGAGCCGCTCCGAAAGTGACAGGTTGGTACGACTTCGATGCGAGTGAGATCCTGACTTGCTGGGACGAACCTCCTGGCAAACCTGCTGTCGGCGGAGTTCCAGGAGGACCTGAAAAGGCAGAACTTCTGAAGGTGGCCAGGGAAAACTTGGCCTCCGAGGCGTTGGACAGGTGAAGGTAAGCAACACAGCCTCGTGCATTTCTCGTGGCACGCACACTAGATTACAATGGCCACACGGCGTGAAACTTATTGTTTTTCATACATGTAAATATACGGTTTATTTGTGTACAGTCACGTGACATAAGTGTTAGCTACCAAGCATACGTCTCCTCATTGCACGCGCTAGCATCAAATATGCGCGCCAGGGTGCAGGTTCTTAACATACGCCCGCAAACTGCGCATCTCCTTTCATCTTCCTGCAGCAGATCGCTTTCCAGCTCTGTCAGGGCACCGTGCGTTGTTTCGCTGAAGCGGTTTCTATTTCGCCAGGCCCGCCACTCCAAATCTGAGTATCGGTGGTAGATCCACCCGCCCTCATACCAGTACACGAGATGCCTCACACCGAACCTTTCGCTGGATCTACGGCCGTGGACGTACATCGGCCAAAAACTCCACCAGTGATAGGTCCTGAGATTAACTGCATGTTGCCCGAAGTCCTCCCAGTCTTCTTCTGCTTGTTCCCGCGCTTGCAGCCACAAGCGGAGAATTAAAGGGTCGCCAGGAACCCATTGGGCTTGTTGTAACTGGCAGTCGCGAAACGTAAAAGTATCGAAAGGCCATATCCAATACTGCGATATTCCAATATTGGCCATACTGGTGTAGGTAGTCTAAGGTGCGGGTTGTGGTTCTATGTCACGAACGCAGGTGTGTGCAAACGACCTCCGGTTACGACTCCTCCAACATATACCCTAAACCCTGAACCTTGGACGCCCCGATATATCCATGTGCAGCACACCTGTAGGAACACCTGCCGCGGGATATTTTTCCTCTGACGTATTTTTATGTTTCCCGCGAAATAATACAGTTAACCGGTCTTCTTAGCTGCCGAGAATCGTGCTGGAATAGCCTGTTCAGGACAAATTGACCCGCTGAATGCCCATGTTGGGTCACATGAAGCCTGGGGGAGCATCACCCCTGGTTGTTTTCAGTCCCGAACAACTTTTCCAGCATAATAGCTTTTGAAAATATCTCCTTTGCTGCTCACTTTCGCCCGATGAGAAGTATTTTACTACGTGACCCTCCAAACACCCTAAAATGGGCCATAAATCTGCTGGATCTCTCCCATGTAAGCAAATAGTTGCATTTTTGGAAATGTCAAAATATTACATATTCTAATAGTGCAAAAATCTAACATTTCGTTCATAAGGCAAATCATAACTTTTCACACCTAACACGATACTTCCACCTTTCCCGTTTTCTTGCCGCACGCGTGACTCGCGTGGCTACTTTGAAGAGTCAAAAACCAGATTTTTCGAAATTCCTTCAAGGACTATTCAAATTAACCCTCATATTTGTCATACAGAACCCCAAAAACCAATTTGGCAGACAATTTAATGCTTTCTCATTTTTTTCTCATTTGCGCCCGCGTGTCTCATTTTTGCGATATGGTCGTTACAACAAGACGCGGCACCGGGCCTGACCGACACGTGCGTAGAACCGGAAGACCCCCGCTGGTGGGCGGAATCAGAGATGCGCAAGTTCAGACAAGAAGCCAAATCTATTATCAAAGGCCACAAGGCTGAAACCTGGGAGAAATTTGTCCAAACATTCCGCAGCAACTACTACCGGATGAGGAAATCCGCCCACAGGTTCGTCTTTCGCGATCGCACCGCACTCCCGAAAGGAAGAACCCTGGGGATATGGGACATGA
The DNA here is from genome assembly GCA_001247695.2 of Cymbomonas tetramitiformis. Classification (NCBI taxonomy): domain Eukaryota; kingdom Viridiplantae; phylum Chlorophyta; class Pyramimonadophyceae; order Pyramimonadales; family Pyramimonadaceae; genus Cymbomonas; species Cymbomonas tetramitiformis. The sequence goes on along the minus strand of LGRX02009243.1, from coordinate 58,625 downwards.
ATCATAGGATGGCAGTGAGGGCGGTGGCCACTGCGGAGGCCTTCTCGGGGCACATGGCTCACTCGGACCCGTACTGTTTCGAACACCCCAGGACGGCCCAACTGGACGGTGAGATGCCATGGCTGGCAGAAGGAGCTCCGGACAGAATGGAACCGGGACAGAGACCAAGGACGACGGAGTTGGGGAGCAGACTCACTATTGAACTCTACAGACAAATTGTCAAAAGACTCCCCAACGGGAAAGCGGCCGGCCCAGACGCCGTGCCAAACGAAAGCCTCAAAGCCATGCCGGAGGAGTTCCACGAAGTACTCTTTTCACTCATGAGGGCGATGTGGAAAGCGGGAGTAACCCCATACACGTGGAAGCTTGGCACTTTTATATACTTGCACAAGAAGGGAGACACTTCTGTGTTTTCCAACTACAGGCCCATAGGGCTTCTTCGTAAGATTCTCAAGCTCTACACGTCGCTGGTCACGGAAGTTCTATCCACGTTCTGTGAGGTGAACAGTATCCACAGCCAAGAGCAAATGGGCTCCAGGAAACACAGAAGCACGATCAACCAGCTTCTACGGCTACAACACGCAATCGAGGACAGTAAGCTGTCCCGCAGCCAACTGCACGTTCTCTACGTGGACTTCGAGAACGCCTACGGGTCAGTAGAACATGACAAACTTCAACACACCATGAAGTACCTGGGGATCCCGGAGGACGCAGTCAAAGTGGTGGCAGACCTCTACGGCGGGGACGCCCACGGGTCACCTTTTAAGATGGTCTCGAAGATAGAGCACCACAGCTCGGAACCCCTTATGGTCAGGAGGGGGCTAGTGCAGGGAGACTCGCTGAGCCCCCTGCTCTTTATTCTCTACCTGGAACCCCTCCTGCGCTGGCTTAAAGCGGGCAACAAGGGGTACTTGCACCGCCTCACGGACTCGGATAAACAAATTCGCACTTCTTCGGCGGCATATGTTGATGACCTTGCCCTAGTCACTGAATCAGCGGCACAGCTGGCGACACAGGTCAGGAAGCTGGAGCTCTACTCCAACTGGACTGGACTCCGAATTAACAAAGCTAAATGCGGGATCACGGGAACATACGAAAAGGGCTCCCCGATCCCGGAGGAGACGTACGCAGATATCACCATGCACACCCCCAACGTAGGCAGGCATGGGTTCCCGTACCTTCAACCGGACGCTCCATACAAATACCTTGGGATGCAGGTCGCCCTTTCGGGGGACTGGACCGTTCAGAAGCAAGCCTCTATCTATTCTGCAGGCAAGGGAAAGGATCCAAGCACTCCTCCACTCCCCTTTGACGAGTGGGCAGCAGGAGGAGGTCCTCCGCTGTGCAGTTATAGGACAGCTTAGGTATGCCCTCCCTTTAGGGATTTTTTCTACCAAGGAAATCGAGGACCTGGACGCGATTATCGGTGGGGCGTACAAGCTCCTTAACGGACTGCCGAGAGGCACCGCGAATTGCTACACAGCACTCACGAAAACCTCCTACGGGCTGGGACATACGTCGCTACTAGCCACATACGCACAAAGCGTGGCGAGCGCCCTACAGATGGCCACGGCCACCAGAGAGGACCTTCGGGAGAGGCCGAGGGAGGTGTTTAGAGAAAATGAGGCCTTTCACGTCAAACAGACCTCCCAACTCAGCGCCACCACAAGGGGGCTAGTCAGGTACCACTACAACCGCATGCAGGGACAGATGGATGGTACAGTCCGGGCTGGAGACCTTGACAGGTGCTGCACAGCCCGGCAACTCGCGGCGTTACGTGAACACCAAGTCCTGCTCACCGGATCTGGACCACTGCTGGCGGACCTGATCAACAGCCAACATGGAGTTATCTCCAAGCTGGCAAATGCAGTTCGGAAGCCCTTCCCGGGTGCGCTCGAAGGCAGACACAGAACGGTCGTGGACAAGGACACGGGGGACGTGAGCATGAAGGTTTACGCAGTAAAAGACCAGGAGGAAATTCCGCTTAGTCTAACTACGCTGCTGCCCCTACTCCCTTACGTGGAGGAACGATTCTACGTGGCACAGGGGGGCACCCGTGCGTGCAGCCTCAGGGAGGCAAAAGCGAAAGTCCCAGCCAGGTTTCAAGGGCGCATGCGAACCTTCATGCTCATGCTATATCCATATATTTGCGAGGCGCTTGCCGACAAGCCCAACGATGCGCAATTCTGGGACAACCCGAGGAACCGTGCCCTCAAGTAAGAGGTAACCTCCTCAGGAGGTCCACAATGCCCTGGGATTCCAAAGGGTGGCAGAGCCCCAGGCCGTCAACGAGGAGGAACCAACCGCCTGGGAAGTGGGCTTCCACCCCACTCAATCCAAATGGGGCCCGAGGTCGCTGTGGCACGCGGGGAGAAGAGGCTCTCCCACGACCTCCATGCAGGCCAGGACCGCCTTAAGACAGTTGGCGGCAAGCTGTTGTGCCAAGGATGAGGCGGGCCACGAGGACGCCTTTAAATGCCACGATATTGGAGTCAGAACCACCCTGATTGAGGACCCCGGGGAAAGGATCATGGTGCTGGACTCCAAGGGCGTAAGATCCAAAACCAAAAAAGCCCTCTCAGATCTGCGACATGCAGCCAGAGCCGGAGCAAGACTCACCGAGAGGGAGGCGACGGACTGTAGGAGGGGAAATGGGGACCAAACGGAAGAGTCCACGCGTAGAGACGGGCTCATGACGGGGGAGGAAGAAGTGGACCTGAGCCCCGGAGAGAGGACCCCCCAGGCACAGGACAGAAGGGGTCTTCTCGGATACCAGGGGCAGGGAGGCGTGGCTCAGCTCCATACACGTGGAAACCCACAGCCTCTGTACAACGAACCTGGCCACGGTGTCAATGCACCAGACAAAACTCACGGATGCTCTCAACGGAATCACGTTCGAGCAATCAGACCAATACAACACGCAGATGCGCAACACGATGGAAACAGTCCGTGCCGGGGGATTTTTCTTCGTCTTGACTTGTGATGGCAGCCACTGGAACGTGCTCCTCTTCGGGAGGAACGAAGACTCCAGCGTCTCGGTCTACCTCTACGACCCGATGGGGGGGCGGGGACGAGCGCCTTCTGGCGGCACTAAGACAATGGGAAGGGCCGCCAGGCTGGCCGCCGACTGCCATGACGGTTGCCAACATGGGGGTCACACACCAACGAGACGGATACCAATGCGGCGTCTGGGTATATATGCTACATGGTCGACAAATGGCAGGAATGGAACGGGTCTGCCACAGGGGCGACATGGGAGTCCTGGATCGGACTACACGGCCCCCCTGAGGGCAGAGAGGCAGTGACCTCCAAGGTGTACCGGAAGACCATGCGAGGCCCAATCATGGCGCGCATAGGAGAACTGGAACAACGAGAACGCCACCACGTGTTCCACGGGGAGGGGGACTCTCACGACCCAATCTCCTTCGAGGAAGGAGGTGACGAAATCCCGGAGGCCGGCGCGGGGCCAATGGTGGCACAAGAGGTGCAGGTCGGGGAGGATGACCCGAACATGCAGACCCTGGCCGGAATAGTACCAAAGATCTCCGGGCGTGCCCCGGAGGCCCCGCGGGTCGGCGCGAAAAGGACCAGGCCGACAATACAAAGTCCCCCGGCCACGGTGGAGAGAGAGGAGAATGGACCCAGAACGGGCCCTCCCGCACGAGGAGCAGGACTACGTGAGGCGACTCAGGGGGAACCAAGATCCCGCTCGCTAGCAGGGATTAGCCTGGACGACGGCAAAGGCACGACGTGGAAGGGGACCGCGACGCAAGTCGTGACGCTGAGGACATCAAGGTAAGGTTTGCGCGGAGTCCAAAAATGCAAAAAGTTTTCAAAAATCTTTTATTTGATAAATAGGTTGCCCAGAGCACCCTGTACATATTGCGCACTTCAGGTATCAAATTGACCACGTTAATGAAAAGTTATGGTCGATACGTACCGCTCGGTCACCCCCCATACTTAACCATACTTAAGCGCAAACTTAAATCGCTCGTATCTCAAAATCTAGATTTTGAAAAGTTTTTGCATTTTTGGACTCCGCGCAAACCTTACCTTGACATGGGTTCTCGCTCAAGTGGCCAAAGGGGACGTCAGGACGGGAGAGCTATTCCGACACGCAGCCACAAGCGGGTTCCCAAGAGACGCAGTAAGGCTAATGACCACGCACCTCATACGCAGCGAAAAGGTGGTTTGGGCGACACACCCTGCAGTAAATGACCACCGAAGCAGAAACAAGTGGTGGAGGATTGACACCATGGAGCTCTCAGTCGGCACTGGCCCAACGGCTGCCCGAGACCCTGAAGCGCTCGCGGAAATGGGAGAGGATCCCCGGACCGTCGAGGCGTCCGCGCGCACCACGATCCTGGCGGTCAGGACACACCGGGGAGGCAAGGAGTACCTGCTCGGGCCAGTTCACCCGCAAGGAGAGGCATGGGTTGCGGAAGACACCCTGCTGACCGGAGGGGTTGAGGGGATGGACCCGAGCCAGGCCGAGCGAGCAGCGGATTCGTTCCATAACAGGGAGAGAGAAGATCAACAGGCTCGGCGCCCCACGGAACGGGAACCACTGTCAGGGACTCCTACGAAACATGCCCACTACTGGCCGGGAGTCACCAAGCTCAACATAGACACCGAGCCCTTCAACCCAGACTGGGACGCTGCACCCTCGGGCAGGTGCACGCTCACGACGGAAGAGGGCAGGCACCACGTGTTCGCACACGACGAGCGTGGCAAGATGGTGGGTGCTCTCAAAGAAGGGGTACTCGACAGGCTCTATCTACGACAGATGTGTGGCCGCAACGGGCACGGACAGCACAGACCAGATCCACACACAGGCGAGGGAGGAGCGACGGCGATCCTTTGAGGAGCGGGAGCCACAGCTGGGCACGGTCCACGGGTTCGCCACGGAAATAGTCCTCCTACTCAAAAGGTACTCCTGCGAGGAGGAGGAGGAAGTCAAGAAGACTGCACTGCAGAATCGATAAAGCCTATCGGACACCAGGTGGGAAGGATGTCATAGCCCGATCGCGTCATGGTGACCTGAAATCGCGACCTGACCTCATGAAGGCGTGACACAAGCGTTGCCACGCTCGTGTCGCCGGCGATTCCTGGCGAAATCCAAACGACCGCTCCCTAGATTCGATGATGCCTCGACTTTTGTTGTTAAATCCCTGAAACTCGACTCTCTGCGCTACAGTTCGTACGATTGGGGCATGCCCGCCGCTGCGGCGGGCATGCCCCATGGTATCCCCCACTGCAAGCTTTAACAAAATTTAACCTTCGCAGCGCCCGCCCTTTACCTTTACCTCTTACTTCCTTCTTTCTCGCAAAAATGCCAGGCGCGTGCAATGACCCAGATGCTGCTGAGGGAAAATATATTCAGAAAGTCTTAAACCGCACGCGAAGAGATGAACAAGATGCTGACGGCTGCTGGTTGGTCGACCTCTGCGTCGACTGCAAGTTCGACTTCTTGAAGAGTCGAAAAGAAATCGATCGCTGTCGCAGGCAACATGAGGGACCGAACTGGTACACCGTCGTGTTCCCAGCATGCGGCGACTGCATGGTGGAGTACACCACCGTCGCCAAACGTGGTGATCAAACCACGAAGCATGTTGTATGGTACGCATGCTAACCTGCCTGCCCTACTTTTCGTCAGCTTCTTGCTTCAACCTCATCGTACGTTTCTTTTCTTCCAGGATCAAGTCGCGGCACCCGGATACCGGGCTGTACACCGTTCAAGACGCCGACCCCCCCCACGCGATCCATGAGCGCGTGGCCTTGGAGTATCATTTCGCCAGGAGTGACTTCAAGGTCCACCGCGGCAGCAGATTGGACCAGGAGGGGTTTAGCCGCGTCGAGCGGATGACTGGGCACTCCCTGTTTCCCACGCAGGTTCACCCAGCCGCAGGTAAGAATATTGCTTCTACTTGCCTTTCCCTCATCGTCTTCTTTTATTCTTTTATTCTTTTATTCTTTTAAAGAACGCATCTTTCCTTCCACAGCTGCTGGTCCGCCTCAACAGCCTGGCGCGGCTGCGGTCCAAAAAAAAAAGGAAACGCGATGACAGAAACGGTATTTCCTTTCCCACAGTCACCGTATGCATCTTTGGTTTTCTGGTTTTCTGCGCTGTCTTCTTTTAAGTCAATCTGTCTACAAGGGGTTTTCTTCTGATACTAAGAAGTTCTTCAACTAAGGGGTTTTCGCCTGATACCTACTGTGTGTGCCCCTTCAGCACAAGTGAAGCGGCAGGGTGGGGCAGCCCATGTACCAGCTTCTGCTGCTCATGCTCCTGCAGGTGCGTGCCCGCCTGCCCCTAGCATGCCCCATGGCCCAAGGTTGCCCTGTATGCCCCAAGCCCCAGGGGATGCATGCCCCAAGGTTGCCCTGTATGCCCCAAGCCCCAGGGTATGCATGCCCCAAGGATTCCCTGTATGCCCCATGCCCCAGCTGATGCATGCCCCAAGGATGCCCTGTATGCCCCATCCCCCACCACATGCATGCCCCAAGGTTGCAATGTATGCCCCAAGCCCCAGGGGATGCATGCCCCAAGGTTGCCCTGAATGCCCCATGCCCCGGGGTATGCATGCCCCAAGGATGCCCTGTATGCCCCAAGCCCCAGGGGATTCAGGCGGAGGTATTCGCGTCGCCGCTTAACGTTCACAGTCACACGGCGACATACTGCTCCAAGTTCGACAGGGACAAGCTTTTCGGGTCCAAAGGGTCTGCGTGGGACACCCACTGGGGAGAGCTGGGTACCTTTGAGTTCAACCCGGAGTACACAGCGGCGGACCTGGACAGAGCTCTTCAGGCGGCTATGATGTCCACCATGGCGAAAACCCCGGTTCTGGGGGTGGAAATTTACCCGGCCTGGACGAGGACACCAGCCAAGGCCTACTGCAGGAGATATGGGGATACCAGAATACATGAGTTCGGAGTAATCCCAAGAAAAAAGTTTTACGTTCCTCCCCCCAGACCACTGGGGGGGCACCACAGTATCAGGAGTCACGAAGAAGGACTACAGCAACTGGGGAGTAAGAATCCTAGTTGTTGCCAACGCGGAGGGCTGGCGAAAATTCTGCCCGGACCCGGAGGGGGCAGCGGACGTTATCGGGAAAGCCCTGCAACGCAGTACGTACTGCACGGTCTGTAAATACCACACGCTTCGAAATATCAGGCCGGCTAACCCGAGGGTCCACACGATGGAGGCCGTGTCTGACATGGCAGCGGCTAAAAACGCGATGGAAAACTCCAGTCAGTATGACATGATCTTCGACCCCCACCCGATGCGGAAATGGGAAATACCGAGCATGTCGCGCAGACAAGGGTGGGGGAACGCGGGGAGTGAGGTTCCCAAGGAAGACCGCATCCCCGAGGGCCGCAAGGGCCATGAGACAAACATGGCGCGACCAAGGACTTACCGATATCACGATCACGGAGTACCATGCGGCGAACACTGCATGGCCTCTGGACAGGATCAAGGAGGTCTCGAGGGCCAGATGGCTGAAGGCCATGGAACGCACTCCCATGCTCTTCAGCAGGCAAGACAGGGATAGGGGACACGCAGAGGTGCGGGAGCGGTTCCCCACGTGCCCCATTAAGCGCAAAACCAGGTTCTCCAGAGCCCTAGGAGAAATCAGCAAAGCCTGGGACGCGACCTCGTTTCTTTACACAGATGGGTCGCGACTTGACCCAGAGGAAGAGGGGGGGTCACACAGAGTAGGGGCGGCCTACTGGGACCCCAGAGGGGACGAGAGCCCCAGAACCTGGAGAGGTACGTGGTCGACGGGTGGACACCTCACTATCAACAGGGCGGAACTCCTGGCGATCCACGCGGCACTCAGAGCCAGGGAGTGCTCAACGCCAAACGCGATAGCAATCTGCACGGACAGCCTCTGCAGTATGTACCAAATTCTCAACATGCTGTCCAGACCCCACACGATGGAATGCCATAGGCACAGGGACCTGCTTGAGGATATCCTCTCCCTGGTCGAACAGCATAACAGTAGAGGGACGGAAGTCTCACTCAGAAAAGTCAAAAGCCACACGGGGGTGAAGGGCAACGACAAGGCAGATGAGGCGGCCAAGCAGGCAGCAGAAAACAAGGAGGGAACCGCCCAAATTGAACCCTGGGATAACAGGACCATGTACACACTCACTGCCAATGCCCGAGACGGGGAATCAATGCGGCCCCTGCACGGGGATGGTGCAGTGGAGAGATACGTGGCGGGGAGGATTGCACTAAAATCGGCACAACACAAGTCGGTGAGGAAGTGGCTACAACCCCCGAGCAGCCCGTAGGATGAATGGGGGACACCCGGCAGAGGAACTCGAGAGGGGGCTCCCTCAGCCGAGGACCCTGAAACGGTGAACCCCATGACCGACGCTCCCGAGTCTGCCCAAGGCCTCGACCGAGGCCAACAGGGCGCGGAAGTAGGGACACCAGGGGAGACTCTCCAGGAACTGATGCTCCTGGAAGAACTACAGCACGCTCCCTGGGGCCGGGGCGGCCCGCCGAGGCAACGGGAGCCGGGCAACCAAGAACGGGTACACCCGCAGGGACATGCCGCGCAGGGGAACACACAAGAGGCCACTCAGGACGAGTGGGACCTGCTCTGGGAATTCGAAGAAGCGCGGGGGTCGCCCCGAGGTCAGGTGAACGACAGGAATGTGGACGAGATCCCTCACCCACCACTCGCCCCTCCCTTGATCCAGAAAATACGCCCAGGAATAACGCTGGAGGCCACCCAACTGAGGGACATGGACGAGGAGGCGGCCATGAACTCGCCAGACAGGGAGATGTTGCAAGCGATTGAGGAGGCGGAAAGCACAGACCCAACGGATGGACTGTGCCGCTCGATGTTGGGGCTGGACCTAGGGGAGTCGAAACTCCAAAACCTGACGAACGTCCCACAACAAGCGATCGACGCCTACCAGGAAACAGCCCCAGCAAGAAGGAGAAAGAGAAACAGGGACCGGGAGGCCACGCACCGGGGAAATGGAGACGGGGCCGCCACAAGCCACACCAACGCTGCCACGGTAGGGGCATACATGGGAAGAAGGATGGAGGAGCCCCCGCGGGAAATCCTCCAGGACAAGTCGATACCAGGAATATCCAACAATTTCTGGAAGGTGACTCCGCCGACACTCAGGTCCCTAATCCTACGATGCCGGTTTGGAGTCCTCATGACGCCTGCCAGAAAACACCTCATATGGCCGGGCAAGTACCCGAACCCGGACTGCGCCCTCTGCGGGAAAAGGGACACCCCGGCACACAGGCTGGCGGGATGCAAAGACGAGACCAGCATGAACATGGCCACAGCCAGGCACAACGAAGTGGCAATGACCCTCTACGAGGCAATCAGGAAGGGTCGAACGGGCGCCAGTCCGATCTGGATCACACACCACGCTGGCCTCGACGGGACTAACAGATGTACGCGCCCGATACCGGATTTTATACTTAAAAGGGGTCAGTGCCGTAGAGACGGAAAGGACCACCCGGGGGCGAAGGACCCCCCAGATGACATACCACACTTCGTGGATATTGTCATGATCAAGGGTGCCGAGGACGTCAGGGACGCCCCCCCAGGTAGGCCGCGGGAGAACACCCGAAGGGAGGACGTGGGGGAAATCCATCTCATAGAGGTGGCCTTCACGTGGGACACGCGCTGGTACGTGTCCCTTCACGATAAACTCAACAAATATGAGCCCCTTATGGAACTACTCAGATCCAAGGGCTACAAAGTGTTCTTTCACCCGATGGTTTTCGGAACCACGGGGTCAGTATACGAACACAACGCAAGGGCTCTCACGCAACACCTCGGTTTCAACAAGAAGGAAGCGGAAGCCCTCCTCAAGAAAATCAGTAGCATCGCGGTGGAATGGGCTACCAAGATGTTGATTTCACACAGCAAATCGGAAAAGGAAAAGGCTGTAAAGAACAGCAAGAAGCCGCCTTGATGGTGCATGTGACTAGGGGCAAGCGTAACAGCTGTGCACCTTCGAATATCACGCTTCCAGTAGGAAGAGTCACATTTTTTTATATTTTTTTTTCTTTTTCTTTTTCATTGTGGATCGGATGCTGATATCTACCGGTTGAATTCGCGAAATAATGTGTTTTTTTTTGCAACAAATGACAACAACAATTACGACCCGTACCCCCTATACATGTGTCTACACCCAATGGCACATCAAAGTGCAGTGTCTACACCCAATCTAGACCAAAATGAAGTGCCTACACCCAATCTAGATTAAAATGAAGTGCCTGCACCCAATCTAGATTAAATGAAGTGCCTACATCCAATCTAGATTAAAATGAAGTGCCTACACCCAATCTGGATTATAATGAAATGTCTACACCCAATCTAGACTTATCCCTTATCAATAAGATGATCTGGAACTTCTATTTTTGTGCACGGCACAAATATTACATGTAGAATTGCAAGCAAATATTGCAATCTGATTTCATAACATTTCCCCTGCGGCAGGAGCATATATCTTATCGTATTCTGTGGTATTTCACTTCTCTCCCAACGCCAAGAAGAGGGAGAAGAGGGGGTGCTTTCTCAGATGCTTTACAGTACTGCTGCGCAAGGTACGTACTCGTAAAGTGCATACGGTTTATCGATATCGAGTCGACGCTTATCTGCATTGGAATCTATTGCGTTATTGTGAATTCTACATAGTTTATGGTCAATGTTCAGATATTGCAACGAGATGTATCTGCAAACCGAGATGGCACATTCACACACAATCCATGGCTAGAAAATAGATTTAATGCCGGGTCGCAGGCACATGGAAGATGGTTGGATGGTGCTGCGTTGTCTTCATTTTGATAAAACATTCATTACAAACAAAATGTTTATATGCCGTTCAACTGCGCGCTTTGGCATGCCAGTTCATTGTAAGGTGACAGAGCGACTGGGGAACTTCCCCTGGTGGATTACCCCCGGTCGTCAAATACCACGATGCTCCTGTCCGTACACACTTTGATCAGTGCTTGATTCGTGTTCCTTCGTGTTGATTGGCAGGGACATCAGTGGAGATGTAGTGAAAATGTGCGGTGGAATCTGAATATGAGGTGACCTTTGCTCATACCTATGTTTGTTTCACACTTTGAATCCCTTCGTGTGTGTATTGTATGCCCCGTCGCGCCGGGATACGCGTTGTGATTATCACGGTCTGATTTAATTATTGGATGCCTCTGTTGCTTGGTATAAATCGCACAGTGCGTGGTGGCAAGCCAAAGTGAATACTAATATATCTTTAGGACCACGTCGTTCACTGTGCATATGTATAACAATTGCAGTATTCTGGCAATATCCGCACTGACTGACCACTTACAAACAATGTTTCCTCGTTTTTTAATGTGCCTGAAACCCACGGGGCGCACGGGTACACATGGACATCTTAGACACACTCTGGGTTACTACAAAGTGACCAGCATGCACCAAGAAACAGAGGCATTCGATAGTAAACACGGGCCGCAACTTATACATGCATATATACATACGCAACACTTTCCCGACGTGGGCGGGGCATACAATAAGGCTGCAATGGCGGTATAATAGGGATGTGTGCGCACTGCCGTGTACGCATCATGCAATTCTGGTGACGAGGCGCACCCAATTTCAATTTATAATGGTGTAATATACAATAAGTCTCCAAAAGCATCTGAAATCTGTACCAATACCGATGCCATGACTCAGGAGTGTGGGGGTGCGCGTGTTCCCTTCAACATTGTGGAATCACATCAGCCAGGGCTCGCCCCACACAGTGAGCATGGTGGTCATGCCGGAAATACTTACTAGAAATGAAGTGTGGTTAGGGAAGGCCACAACCGTTTGATGAACTGTTGACAGCTGCTTGCTTGCAAGACCGTGCATCTATAGTAGAGTTGGGACCCCATCAGGTTAAGTCGGTGTCGAATAGCATGCACATTCCCGATTCAATCCACTTGTTCGTAGCATGCACACAGGGTGCCCAGTGCACAGACTCTATCATTTGAGGATGAGTTCCGGGGGTTGAGGGCTGCATACCGACACATTCAGCTGGCGGGCGCAGCCGAATCTCAGCTCCTTGGAACATCACTTTATGATGCTCAGCATGTGGTGGGTGAGAAGGCGGGTGTTGGATAGAGCATTTGAGTCACAAGGCGCGGTCACAGCCTTCATTGAAGGAATCCTATTGCTTGGTGTCTTCCATTTTCGTTGCAAGGAAACGTTGAGGGCAAATCACCTTTGCACGTGCAACATGGCAATTTTGATCTCGACTCCAAGGGGTGGCAAGGTTCCGCCCAAAGCTGTACAAAAGCTATTGCCGATGAGGAAATGTGAATCAATTTGTGGGTTACTTATTATGTGCTCAGAGCAGACTCACCATCGCCCAGCCGTAAGTATCTATGTTTTAGACCTATGAAAACTACAGCAGGGGAAATGGACGAATCAGACAGGCATATCCTGTAGAGTCTACGTATGCTACTAGTAATCTTCTTGAATTATGTCACTCCTTACATGCGCACCTTTGTGATTTTCACGCTAGCTGATGCGAACAGCACTGACGAAGTCAATGCTAAATGTTGGTGTGTGCTTCGGAAAGCTGCCAGCAATCCAAGGGAAGTGCGAAAGGACGAAGGGAGCCATGTGCTGAATGACGAGTTGCTATTGCAGAACAAAGTCCCTTGTCTCGGGCCGAGCGCCCTGCTCTTTTGGTGCTCAAAGATTAGCCATCCTTCATCATGGACCCATCATGAACTTAGCATAGAAGGACCCCCCGCGCAATTTGCATGAGCACGCTTTCCGGTGCCAAGCATAAAAGCGTATGCAATGCTCTCCATCAGACGATCAGCCGCTTCGATGATGGGGGCGACGTAAGAACATCCGAGCCGCATGCAGAGGTTGTGCTGCCAGACTTTCAGCTGCATCTTGTCATAATCTCAACAACACTGGCAGCAGCCAGAGCTCCAGATCAATCTGACAGCTTCTTCATCACTGAAGCAACCCACAGTCCCAAAGGGGCATCGCCACGTCGGTCCATTCACATGAGCCCGAAGCCCTCGGCGTTGTTGATGGCGGTCATCAGCCTATTCTCTAGTGTTTCCTCCGTGTCATACTCTGCGACCCAGGAGTGGTCCACACCCCTCCACAAGTGAACAACCCCATTTGCCCACAACCAACAACCCTGGAATCCACCCGCACGGACCTCACGCTCTGCTTCGTGCAACACGTGCCCTCCGATGCGCTGCCACCATCTACCATCGGATGGCACATGTGAGCCCACACCATTCCGCACCGTATTAAACTACGCATCTCTCTGAGAATCCGTCATCGAACTCGTTTCCGATGCGGTGCACTCCACCGGTCCAATTAGTCCAAGCACTCTCTCGGCGAACAGCACCCATCGTGCAGAGCTAGCATATGTTCAACAACCTGACAAGTGCTGTGCGCAACTTCTTATGACACCACTGAATGCAAGAACATTGCCGCAGCGCCCCCCAGGGGGCGCGCACCGGGGAGCAGCAGGTGGTTGAAGCACGTGTGCGCGGTGGGCAGGCGGTCAGAATGCGGCCCGTTCCTCGAGATGACAAAAGGGAGGTTCCCAAGGCCCTTGATGGGCACCCTGCATCGCCACGGTGTGGACGGAAGCACTCAACACACGCTGTGATATCGTCTCCAACCAATCAGCAGTACCATCTTCGCCCGGTTGATGCCGCACTGCACGAAGAGTGCGTCACGCCCGTGCGCGGACTCGAGGGGAATCTCTTACGTGCATGCGGGGTTAAAATTGCTGTTACATGCTCAAATAGGGTCAGGTGTTGATACACGCACATGTAGTGTCACAAGTATGGTAATATGCGAATGTAGGGTCGTGCTGTCATAACCTGAACATGTAGAGTCGCAGGGATCATCAGATGCATACAAAAGCTCTAAAGCATCGTCAGGGTACCATTTGTTGTTACATGCGCAATGTAGAGCCAGCCGTATCTTTATATGCACATGCGCGGACAGAGGTTGTGGTGCAGATGCATGTGGAATCATAGGTAGTGTTTCACTTGCAGATTGGGTGACAGATAGCGTTACAAGTACATACTGGGTGTTAGGTAACGTTACATATCCAGATAGAGTGATATATAGCGTTACCAGTACAAATTGGGTGATAGGTAGTGCTACAAGTTCATATTTGATGGTAGGTTGCCTTACCATTAACATTTGGGTGATAGGTTGTTTCACAAGTACAGATAGGGGGCCAGGCAGTATTAAAAGCAAGTGCATGGCGCACAGGTATCGCTGCATACGCATGTACGGTCAGCAGAGTTGTCATAGATATCCTTTTTGTGTCGGGTGTCATCAGTACAATTATGACATAAGCATAAGGCCTCAGTACGTCTCCGAGGTGCGCAAGACATATCACTGCGTGTGCATGGGCGGGCATCTCATGTCGCGCTTTCATCCGGCAGCACAAAACCAAATTGTTATATGGGCACACAAGGGAACACGCACACCCCCCACGCTCCTGCGTCAGGTCATTGTTACATGGGCGCACAAGGGAACAC
>LGRX02009243.1:0-43328 GCA_001247695.2 Cymbomonas tetramitiformis | reverse complement strand
TATCATCCTGACAAGTGTACAAGTAGGAGTCTGAAATGACACGGACTCTATCATCCTGACAAGTGTACAAGTAGGAGTCTGAACTGACACGGACTCAGCTCTGTTCTTTTGCACTTCCCACCTCACCCAACCCAGAATCTCTGTGCTGTTTGCAATGCACATATTACAAGGAAATAACATTCAAAATATATTTTCACTAAGCCCGGCTAGTTTGTACCTCATAAATTTTGTTATCAACTTTCGACACCAAATCTGTACTTTGTGCGGCTGCCATTGATGAAAATTGTGTTCCATCGACATTATGACGGTCCGAAGTTGGCATTTTATGGTTGAGATGTTGAAAACAACAGATGGTGCCCTCAATGCTGCATTTATTTTTATTTTTCACAAGTATGCAATCTGGCACAAAAGCGAGCACTCTCTGATCGTGTGTAAGAGATTGTCCTGCACCGGGATGGCAACAAGCGCTCTTCTCGTGCAGTGGGCTGCCAACTATGGTGAGCGTTTTACATTCCTGCGCCAGACTGTTTACATATCGTTGTTTAGTGTCATTACTGGAAGGATTCCTTACATCAGAATCTGTAACAAAAGCAGGTGTTCTGACAAGGTACCATCTTCAACATGTAAACCCTTGTATGAATTTTGAGCATCGGATCGGTCTGCTGAAAGTATATGTTCGATCCTCGGATCTTTCAAAGATATCGGGTGGTTGTCTAGTAATTGCTGCCGATTATTGTCGGCATGCCATGACCTCCTAAGGAGGGGGGGATGACCGGTGGCCTCCCAAGACCCCCTCGGGATACCGGGGGTAGAGTGCAGCGTGCCAGTGCCATCTTAGGATGAGGTCGGTAACAGGTGGCGTGCCACAGATACATTGCGGTTGATTCTCTGGAAAGAGCAGAGAATATGCTTTCGAAGACCACTATCTACCAAGGGTGCACCCTCTGAGCTGCTCTTGATGGGGCGCTTCGACTTCAGGGTTATACGCCAAATGCCGACACGGCACAAATCGACTTCAGGGTTATAAGCCAAATGCCGACATGGCACAGATCAACTTCAGGGTTATAAGCCAAATGCCGACACGGCACAGATCGACTTCAGGGTTATAAGCCAAATGCCGACACGGCACAGTTCAACTTCAGGGTTATATGCCAAATGCCGGCACGGCACAGATCGACTTCAGGGCTATAAACCCAAATGCCGACACGGCACAGATCGACTTCAGGGCTATATGCCAAATGCCGGCACGGCACAGATCGACTTCAGGGCTATAAGCCAAATGCCGACACGGCACAGATCGACTTCAGGGCTATATGCCAAATGCCGACACGGCACAGATCGACTTCAGGGCTATATGCCAAATGCCGACACGACACAGTTGGATCTTCTACGGCTCCTCGATGGATAGCAATCACATGAGGGGCTTCGAGGGCCGCCACCTGCCACAGATGAGTTGCTCTAGCTCCTCGGGGCGGAAGAGGTGAAGCACCGGGCCACCACAGAGTCGCCTGAAGCCCCTCTTAAACGCCACGAACTGCCTCTCTATGCCGCTCTACAGACCCCCGCCCCGTCCGTCCCCGTCCCCGTACCACCGTCCCTCGCATCAAACATGCAACGCGTGCCTGGCTCCCACTCACCTATCAGCAATAGCTCCCAGCGCAATCCTAGCGCAAAAAACACTAAAAACCCTAAAACCCCAGCTGCGGCTCTGCTGACACCTGCTCCACCCGGCCACACAGCGGCTGATGCGAGCTCAAGACGGCACAAGGAGGAGGCCTGCAGCGGCAATCCCCGCGCCGGTGCTCACCTCGAGCAGGAACCTGACATACAAATCCACGTACTGCTCCTTGTTGGCGTTGGTGACGGTGATATTCCCCCCATTCTCGCAGAGGTCCTCCGTGTACATCTCCCCGAGCACCTCGTAGTTGACCTGGAAGTTGAGGCCGAAGTTCTCCTCCACGCTCCCCTCAAACTCCAGCAGGTTCACCAGGCCCTTGTACACATCCGGGGAGACCTCCTTCAAGTCCTCCAATGTGGTCTCGTGCCCCATCAGCTTCATGTAGGTCACCATGGGGAAGCGGAACTCCAGGATGTGCCCATTATAAATAGCCAGGCCGAGCACGATACCCACCAGCTCAAACTCTGTGTCGAGGTCCAGGCCGGAAGCCTGCAGCCAGAAGAGGGGACCAGGACGCACAGGGTTCAGAGCAGCGGGGAATGAGGAACACGGATCAGATATGTCGCACCCAGTGTCGCTAGCTTCACTATAACACCAGTCATGCCGTGATTTGTGGCAAGCGGGCGCACAGGCAAAGGGGCAGAATGTGTCATACGTGTACACCAGTCATGCCGTGATTTGTGGCAAGCGGGCACCGCAGCGATGGCAAGAATGCGTCCATACGTGTACACCAGTCATGCCGTGATTTGTGGCAAGTGGGCACCGCAGCCATGGCAAGAATCGTCATACGTGTACACCAGTCATGCCGTGATTTGTGGCAAGCGGGCATCGCAGCGATGGCAAGAATGCGTCATACGTGTACACCAGTCATGCCGTGATTTGTGGCAAGCGGGCATCGCAGCGATGGCAAGAATGCGTCATACGTGTACACCAGTCATGCCGTGATTTGTGGCAAGCGGGCATCGCAGCCATGGCAAGAATCGCGACAAACACAGTTTCAAGGTTTTCCGTCACACGACGCAAGGAAGGAGTAGCGATGAGAGCACATGAAGAAGTTTGGGGAGCCGCACCTTGAACCAGTAGAGGCGGGTGTCAGTGTCATATGAGAACATACAGAAGTTGGGGTCAAAGATTTGCCGGATGAGCAGCTGGAAAAATTCTTTCTGTACTCCACCCTCGTCGACGCCCTCTTCTCCCACAAAGTGCACCTTCAATGGCTTCTTCAGATCCTCCGGTCGCCGTTGGATCTGGTGCAGGGTGTCCATGATCAAGTGCTCTCTCCGCACCTGCCCGGCCACACGCGAGCCATGGAGCGCAATATACACCTGCCGGCGAGCTTGACAACCGCACTCCAAAAAAGGGAAGAAGGGCGAGGGTTCTTCGGGCTAACCTTCAGGACAAGATATGGACACGTGGCGCCAATGAAGATGGAGCGCAGCACCGCATCCTCGAACTCGTGGCTCATCTTCATAGTGGACTCTAGCTGCAGGATGCGGCTCTTGGAGGAGGGGTCGTAGATGAACGGGTACTTGCAGAAGGAGAAGGAGTACCGCTCAGGCTGCTTCCACCTCCGGTAGTCCTCCTTAATATTGAACTCCTCGTTGTTCACTGCATCGTTATAAAACTCGGTGTAGCTGATCCGGGTGCACTGCACACGTGGTCCCCCCACAGGCCTCACCACCACAGGCCCGCCACCGCTACAGGCCCGCCACCATCACAGGCCCGCCGCAGCCACAGGCTCGACACCGCCATAGGCCCGCCACCGCCACGTATATATTCACAGATGCCACCCCTGAAATGGGAAGCGGCTCGGACGACCGAAGGTCCGTGGCAACTCACGCCACGTCAGCCGACTCACGCGCAGCAGTGCCGCAGAGGCGCACTCAGGCTAAAGCTCAGGGACTCGTCACAATTTCTCGGCTGGATTGGTGGCGTAATACGGGCAATAACGCTGGAATTGGGGAAATTGTGCAGTACAGAACTCGGCAATGGGGACATGATGCAGTGCGGAAGTCATAGTAAAGGCCGAAATGCGGGGACAGAAGATCCGAGCTTGCGGCAACACACATCGCAGCAGGACGTCCTGGCAGGGCACTGCCTGGGGCGCAAAGGCAGGACATGCAGCTGATGATGTGACAGAGCTGAGCATGCGACAGAGCTGAGCATGTGACGGAGCTGAGCGTGGAGTCAAAGAGCGGAGGATTCGAGATCATCAAGTAAGCAGCAGGCTCGCACTCAAGCGAGCTCCTTTCAATCGTCTAGGTGCACCGCCATTTGGAAACTCAGCGGTCGGCACAGAGCAGCGGGGAACCGAGGTCGCCACACTGCCAAGAGACCACACAAGTGCAAACCCTAGTGGCACGCTGGGTCCTCGGGGCGCACCTTGGTGTTGGCCTCCTGCAGCATGCCGAGCAGCTTGGTCGCGGCCTCGATGGACTCGTCGATCTGCTGCGACTCGTAAAGATGAATGGTGATGAACTGCTGGACTAAGCACACCACATTCTGAAGCTGCTCCTTGGTGTACTCCAAGAAGGAGGTCACCAGATCATTCTGCGCAAGTGCAAACAGCGGACGGTCACCAGATTATTCTGCGCAAGTGCAAACATCGGACGGTCACCGGAGCATTCTGCGCAACAGGCTCAGAGCTGCCGGGAGGGCAATCGGCACGTCTCGCGAGCGCGCCAGGGAATCGAAGCCGATCCCGACGGAGAAAGTAAGAACAGTGCAACGCCCGCCGCCAGCACCACCGAGGAGGCAAACACAATCTGGCTGGCGGTTGCAGCATGAACCGCCTTGGGGGCAGCCTTATGCATATTCTTGTGAGGTTGCATATTCTTGTGAGGTTGCCCGAACAGAATATGCAGAAAGAAGCCACGACTCCAGCAGAAACAGGGAGAACGGTGTATTTAGCCGCCCTGCAGAAAGCAGCATAACTTAATAACAGGCGTGTACCAGAGGGTGACATCTCCGTAAGAATATAAAAGAAGGGCGTACTTAACCATGAGAAAAGATAGAAGAGTGTCACGGGTTGCATCAGAAACATCGACAGCGAAGGCACCGCACAAGAATCGTGAAATGAAGTGCAACAACCCTACCAACACCACACAGAAGAGAGACAAGAGAGAGCAGCAGGAAGAGGCGTGTGCCAACGCAGTTAAACTATGAAGATGAGTATCCCCAAAGCACAATGCAATGATCCAAAAGAGCCAGGAGATTCATTTCGATGAACCTGCCGGCACCATGAACAAGAGTGTAGCAAATTCATGAGGGCCGGGAATGTGCACGTTATGACCTCACTAGTACAGTGACAGTATGTGCAGGCCCCACAGTCACAACATGAAGGCGTGAAGCACACGTGCAGTGCGATTACAACCCTAAATAAACACTGCCTCGCAGATTCAGTCGAAGAAGGGCCACGGCCCGCCACGCAGACCCCTGCGAGGCACTCGACGCGGCCTGTGCAAGGCCCGCTTCCTCCACCCTGCGAAGAGGCGCGATCACCTGAGCGGACACAGGCTGCGAGGTGATCACTCGTGTAAGCTTGCATAGTACGCTGTGGTGGTTCGGGTCCATTAACAAAGGATTCTCCAGTAAAATCAGTACTTGCCGTAATAATCCGCCACCTGGGAGCGCACACAAGACAGCAACTGTATCAAGAATAGCGAGTGAAGGAATGCTCCGGCAAGAGTCTCCAAAGTGAGCGATTTGCTGGGCCCACGTAGGCGGCTCTCTTGGCTCACGACTCTTCTTTGCGCTTGGCTTCCGACAATCCTCTGGAAGCGAATCAAAGGGTTCAGAAAGTGCGAGTGCAGAAAGTCCCTTCCGAACGCAAGGGACGGGGCGGACTGCAGACTCCTCCAGGTCCAAAAGGCGTCTGCGGCAATGGCAGCCTGCTCACCGTTCCCGGAGAGAGACGGCGCTGTGCACCCGAAGGACTAGCCAACATTGCGAGGACACTGCAGCATACAACCGAGCGCGTGCGCAGAGAACGCGCACCAGGCAGCTGAGCGCGTGCTACAGGTGCGCTCACCTGTCTCCGGCCATCCGCCCGCCTCCTGCGCGGCCTTCAACAGAGACTCCAGCAGCTTGTCGCAGGCGCTCATCAGAGTCTGGTCGATGTCGCCGTTGTTCAGATTCTGAAGGGCTGCATAGGCACTCCTGGGACGAACGACACGAGCCACGAAGCGCACCGAGCACGGCTGAAACGGCTACGGTGCCAGCAACCCTCCAACTTTACGCTCGGTCGATATCGGTCGACTTAGGCCACAAGAGCTTCCAAAAGTGGGCGAACCTTCCCACGAGAACCTTCGCGCCAGAAGCGGGCGAGGCCCCGGATGTGTAGCCGCTGCGGACACGCGCATATGAGTTTGACTCCCGACGAGCCAGCACAGGCGTACGAGTATGGACCAACTGGCTTAGGCCAAGAGCTGAGGCTTGCCGATGCTACCGCCTCGCTGTTCTGGCTCGTTGGAAAGACTTAAAGCTGGACTTTCCACAGTGAAATAGCGGGCGGAAAATGCAAGTGGCAGGCGCTTGCCTGACGCTGAGGTAGTCGATGCTGAGCCCCTTCGCATCTCTTTCCTCTGTATCTCTGGCTCCGTTCGGTCTACCTGGATTCAATAGGAAGCTGCACTCCAAATAGCAGAACTAAACGCCTTGTTTTAGATGAATCTCGACACGAAAGAGCCCTTCCTCATTTTGCCGAGCGCTCGACGGTTGTTACCATGATCTCAAAGACTGGGGTCGGTTTCTGACAAATCAGGTTTCGCGTGTGATACCAACCGTTGCAAAGTCGAGAGAGGCGTTTAAAATTAGGCTCGCAGGCGTGATTGCGTGCGCACGCGAGAGTACAAGGCAGTAAATCCCGCGGGAGTCTGCGCGGCTCAACTGGGTCACCTGGAATCTAAGGCTTCCACGGATGAGAACACTTCCCCAATCGTCTTCAAAAGATTCTTAAAATCGTTCGTGATTTTGGCGTCTTCAACGCTCTCGAGAAAAGAGGGTAGGTCCAGAGGTTTCTCGGCTGCGCGAGAAGCCCCACACGTTGCACCCAAACAAACGAGCTTATTGATATAGACCTGTAGAGACACACCAATAGAGACACAACGTTGGTGCTATTTTGGAGGAATCAGTACAAAATCACCTGTTCCGGAGGCTAGCTTCAAGGCGAGTGCGGCGGCGTGATTCGGCGGAACTCCGCGAGCGACGAGGTCCTCAAAATGCCTGCACTCGCGGGAAGCA
Source organism: Cymbomonas tetramitiformis (assembly GCA_001247695.2). Taxonomy (NCBI): domain Eukaryota; kingdom Viridiplantae; phylum Chlorophyta; class Pyramimonadophyceae; order Pyramimonadales; family Pyramimonadaceae; genus Cymbomonas; species Cymbomonas tetramitiformis. The sequence continues at coordinate 36,409 of LGRX02009243.1, read as the reverse complement.
ATCCAAATTCAAACCGTCCGACAAGCAATAACGCATGGGTTATGTGTAGCTGCACAATGTGGCGACAATGTTCGTGGAGAATAATATGGCAATACTGTTCCTTGAGAAGAATAGGTAATGAAGTTTTTGATCCCTTACTTTAGCAAGTTCTTCTTAAACTCATCCTTCGAGGCGCTCAGGTCGCTTGTGCTCGGGTTATTGCCGTCTTCGCCACCAGAGCTCGGCCCGCTGCGCGAAAAGCAAACCTCAGCACCATATGAACGGGACGAGTTCTGTGGAGGGAAAATCCAGCACAAGCCAAAGAATATCCGTCAGCGCTTACTTGGAAGGACCGTCGATATCCATGTGAGAAACGCAGATAACTCTGTGGGTGGGGTATACTGTCCTTCTTCCCCTGAATAATGAAACGCCTGTTGGGTTGGAAATTTGGATAGCACTTCCGTCGGAAGCTCGTTTCTTTTAAAGTCTCTCGCTCGCTTGCTCGCCTAGTTCGATGTTCAATGGATTTCTTGACTTACATATATATCGAGTGTGCAACATTGAACGAGCGGTATTGATGAGAAAACTCGAGAAACACCTGAGGCAATTTGAGCTCTGTGTCCTGTATATCACTATGACGCTTGCCTGTGATGGCCGCTTGCCTATAGCTTTGGGCGTTCAATAGGTCGAATGAGCATCAATTACATCACTTAGACAACTTTTCTGTTCTGTTAAGTTTTACAGGCACCAATATAAAACTGATGGTTTTCTGATCAGTGTGGTATGACAGGCAGTATGACTGTCATACGGAGCAGATCTGAAAACTGAGGTTTTCTGATCGGTCGGAGGCTACTCTGGCTGACGTGAGACCAGAGTTTACGAGCTGCGGCCGCTGCGCGGCCGATCGCGATTTTCGACACGACAAGAATCTAGAATGGAAAGCAGCTCGTAACCTCCGCTCCGGTCTAGTACAGAAAAATAAAAAATCCTTAAAAAAGTTTTAAAAAATCCGTCTGGAGGCTCTGGTCTCAGCCAGAGTAGTAGGATCGACATCGTGTCGTGTGAAGTGTGAAGCCTGTGAATAATGACTATAGAATATACTGTACAGGTATCATCGTACAGTTGAACAGTAAGGCAATTATTGATCGCATGTCAGAGCAACATTGTATATACTAAATATACTAATATATATATATACCAATACTGTTACCGCAACTGAAACTGCACCTCAACACCTCAACACGCATGATATTATCATGATCGTTATCTTTCAACACCCAAAAACCTGCCCTCGCCCGTCGTCCGTTTCCATTCATTGGGAGTCCAGATGTCTATAAACGAGACTACGCGGGCAGAGTAAAGTAACCGTTATTGCTTTCACGTTTTCACAAGGACCTCGAGAGCGTAGGTTGGGGGCCTGAAATAGCCTCGGAGGAGAATAATCTGCAGACATGTACGCTCATCTCCTTGTGTGCGCTCTGACCCTCAGCTGTGTGCACGGCTTGCCGTTTGGTCAGACAAGAAACTTGTGGGAACGCCATGAAAAGCACACTCTAAACGAGAATCTTCTCTTCTCCGATGCCTCCTCGGTTACGCACTTTTACAACGAGGCTGTGGTCGACCACTTTGGTCCTATCAGCAGCGTCGCATACCACCCTTCTCATTGGTCCCAGCGATACCACATAAACCAAATTTTCTGGTGTGGTAGTGGCTGTCCGATATTTTTATACATTGGCGGCGAAGGTCCACAGGGACCCGTTTCGCCCCGTCTATTCATGTACGAAATGGCTCGGAAGTATGGGGCCCTCATCCTTGCTCTGGAGCATCGATATTATGGCGAGTCATACCCGGTCCCGGACATGACGACCCCAAATCTTGCATACCTTACCAGTGAGCAAGCGCTTTCGGACCTTGCTCGGTTCCGCAACTACATCGCATCGGCCGGCTTAACAGACACGCGCAGCTCTCCGACTTTGAATTTGAAGGCCCCGGCTGACGGTCCGTGGGTGGTGTTCGGAGGCTCGTATCCCGGAAACTTGGCGGCCTGGTTCAAGCTAAAGTATCCCTCCCTTGCCGCAGGAGCAATCTCGTCCTCCGCTCCGTTGCACGCAGAGTATGACTTCCAGCAATATGCCGAAGTGGTTGGTACTGCGTTGGCCTACTCTAAGATAGGGGGCAGTGATGCATGCTACAGTGCAGTGAACAAAGCTGTTGACCGTGTTCAAGAACTGATTTCCTTGGGTCGCCTATCCGAGCTTCCGACAGGGCTGCGGCCATGCGGGAAACTCTCGAGTCGGGAAGACCTGGCGACTTATCAGGGCGAGCTCTTCGGTAACTTCCAAGGAGTTGTGCAATATAATCTGGAGGGTCGCCCCCCAACCGTGGCCCAGGTCTGCAAGATCATGGTGAACGGCACAGATCCGCTCGTGCAGTTTGCGCAGGCGACGCAGTTAATCGTGGGCCAGCAAGGCGGGCAAAAGTGTGTGAGCTCCAGTTTTCAGAAGGATACGGTCGACTTTCTGAGCAACGCCACCTTCTCCGGATATGGTTGTGACCGTCAGTGCACCTCCTTCCGGCAATGGATCTATCAGTCCTGCAACGAGTTTGGCTACTTTCAAACCACCACGGGGACTGATCACCCTTTCACGGCATTCAGTGCGCTGGACGTGAACGTGGCAGGGGAGCAGCTATGCGAAGCGGTGTACAATCTATCCAAGTACGGCGGGCCGAATACCGAGTTCGCGAACATGAACTATGGGTCACGGGACCTGAGCGGCGCCAATATAACCCTCAGCAACGGCAATATGGACCCGTGGCATGCACTGGGGATCGTGAACAGGACCGACCGTTTCTATGAGAGCTGTTCAGGTGTGACTTTTGAACCCTTTCTATGCCGCCATAAGTGGTGTCAGCGCATTCCTTGTAGCCTGGTTCGGAGAAGGATTGGCAAGTGGCTGTCGACTCATATCTCTTAGACCAAAACTCGGAGTGATGCGTGTTTTGAGCGGTGAGGGATCGCCTGCTACAGGGGAAGGGTGCAAAAGCAAGCAACTACTCACAAAGAGTGAGAGCATCGTTTTCATCGACGGTACTTCGCACTGCCGAGACATGTACAAGCCAGAAGTGTTTGGTCAGGGCAGCCAATACTGCCCAGGCCCATTATGTGCGCCGGACACTTCGGCGATTAAGTGGGGTCATGCCAAAATCGATGCCAACATTGCCTTCTATCTTAGCAGATATCATCGGGTGGAATCAAAGACCCAAATTTGAGGCTCGTTGAACAGAGACAAAGGAATCCATCGCACAGGGGCCCTCGGGCATAGGTCGTAGTAATAACGATGAAGAGGGCCAGGTTCCAAACGAGCAGTTACATTTGTGATAGTTACGGTGAGTAGGTTAACGTCAAACCAATGCACCAAACTTAATATCCTTGAAAAGGCAAAAAGCACATGTCACTACTGCGCCAAGTGGCAATGGTGAGTTAAACACAAAGAATGATGCGAGCGCCACAGTAGGACACAGCTCAACCAGCTCAATGTTGCTACGCAGCATCGTCCGACTTCCACTTCCTTAATTTGTAGCGTTAAAAGCTCAACGTTGCGATTATTTTGCAAGGAGTGTGCCTTGTTTTGAGCTGATATAACATTGCAATCGGCCAACACTGAAGGCAAGCCAGTACCTGGTGTCTACACTATACCCACTTTTCGTAAAAGTCTTCATGTGCCCGGAGGCATAGCGTGAACCGATATATCTGAGTCAATGTGTGTCATCAGGGGTAATCGGGGATTGACGTGATGACAGTGAGATTGGGTTTGAGACCACGGTGAGAATGAGTACCAGATGTCCGGGGTATGACAGTTCAGTAGTATGATAGGACTGTATGACAGCCATCGTGGCACCTGGTCAGACCACCGGATTATGGTCGAATCCACATCGGGGCTGAAAAGACAATGAAAATGAGTATCAGATGTCCGGGGGTCGACAGTATGACCCTATGACAGTATGACCGTACAACAGTATGATAGTATTGTATGACAGTCATCGTGACAGCCTGTCGATGGGACATCAGAATCGAAGACATTGAATCATAATCAGAAATGAAATCGGAATCGAGATACGATCGGGTCAGGATCGAACGGTGTGCCGTGGTATGACATCGGGTAGTCGGGTCGGTTGACTGAGCTGCCCGCTGCAGCTGAGCTGCCGCGCTGAGCTCAGTCAACCGACCTGACTACCCGAGTTACGAGTGACTAAGTAGAGCACTTCAGAAGTGTTCGGCCTTCACGGAACTTGGAACCAAGCTAACGCTTGCACCTCAATATGGCCCTGATCCAGTATATTATGAAATAGAATTGTGTACCTTTGCACGTTCAAATCAAAAGCATCTTCCGAGTATATGTCGTAGTACCCCGGGTACAATTGGTATCAGTGTGCGTCTTGAGTATGACTCCGCGCAACTCAACGCGGCCCGTAAAGACATGATCACGGTCATACATCCTCGTAGGGACTCGTGCATTATGTGCCACGTCGGTCGGTCGCGAGCTCTGACTTCATTGTGGTCGCTATGACATCCTTCATTCGACACGCAGACGTTTGGCCAACTCAGTCGCGAATATAATTTTCTGACCTGAAACGAACCATCTCGACTGGACCTGGTTGGCCCGCCTAGCAGGGCATTGTATCGGTTGCAGAATTGCGTATCGATCGATTTCGATATTTAATGATTCTAATCGATTATCGGCGATATTAGGGTAGATATCGATACATATCGATATCGCAAAAGTATATACGCTTTCTCATATACAACACATAAAACTTTGAATTCCGAAGCGAAGCGATGCCGATATATCGATTAAATGTGCGCAAAATGGATATCGATTGAGACTTATATGCCGATGTTTACCGATATATCGATATATCGGAATATCGGCACTACGGCACAACCGATACAATGCCTTGCCGCCTAGGAATATCGAATTTCGATGGAAAGATCTTTGTTGTAACGGAAAATAGTGCTAGAAATGACAGTGCGACTAGTTCGTACAGTCTACGGTCATATCTGGTATGTCATCTTCGGTGACTCTTTTACTGGAATATCCCGGTTCAAGATATCAGACAGTCAGTGAACCAATATAGATAAACTCTGATTAAGAAATAAACCCTAAGCTAGATATACCCGGAACGGTCCTAGCTAACTGCGACACCTTGATTTGTCACAGCACAGGCTTACGGATCAGTTACGGTCCAGTGTTGGCTACCTAGGAATCTGTCATCGGGGCCTGCACCGGGACTCCCGGTCAGGGCTGCCTATACAGCGTTTCAGCACACCACCCCAGCACTGTGGGTGGTGACTGACAGGTAAGTCAGATAAGTCAAGATAAGTTAGGGCAGGAGCTAGGGTGACAGACCTAACTGCTCACCAAACTGTGCAATTCTGAAACACAAATTTGAACCCTCTAGCTAGCACAAGTGCAGAAACCTACGGGCAAGGAGCTCCCGCTAAACAACTGAAAGGCACTGTGTCAGCAAACCATATTTAAAGATTGTAGTTGTCAAAGTAGAAAGCATAAAACCAAATTGAAGACCATGTTGAGGTCAAAGTACATCTCAGCACACCACCAGAGTGGTGTACTGCCAGAGCCAGAATAAAAGCTACTCGGGGTCAAAGTCCAGAGGGGTACCGTCACCACAACAAGGCACGGTATCGGTTGGTTCTAGGTGGTATTAGTTTTTTCCGATAAGTCAAAAATAAGTATTAGTCGATACCGATATCCAATTTTTTTAATTAATCGATACCGATATGCCATCCTAAGCTATTAACCGATACCAACATTAGGAGAACAGGTATCAGTCGATTGCGATATTGTGATAGGTGCACAAATAGGTATCGAGTAATACCAATAAACTAATATATCGATATATCGGACTTATTCCGATAATTATTGTTCCATGCAAATGCTGGACTCTAGCACTCTACATTATAATAACAAAGTAGTCTAATTCATCGCTGCCATAAGTGCGTGCTCTATGGTACCCTCTTTTAGACACTTTCTAAGGTCATTATGCATTTGGCCGCAGGCGCTAAATGCACGCTCCACACCTGCTGTACTAGCAGGCGCAGCCAGGAATTGCCTCGCCATCTTGGCCATGCGTGGGAGGTTTTTAGCAGCAGCTTTCCACCATACTAGAGGGTCCGTATGCTTTGTTGCTGCAGGCAGTGCCATGTACTTTTCAAATTCATCTTCAGCCCTTTCCGCCACTATGAGCTCACCCACTTCACCATCCTCACTATCATCACTATCTAAAAAGCTGGCCACAGTCGTCACGGTTCTCTTCTTGGCAGGGGGCAGACCTCTGTGGCACACTAACCATCGACACCGAGGCGGGATCCTGCGACGAACCGTTCTGAGCAATAGGTCGCCAGTCATTCTGCCAACAACTACGGGCCCACCCTTGGGCCTTCTCCACCGTTAAGGTACCTGCCACCGCGACATGTAAGCACACCGTCAATCCACAAACAACTTCCACAATCCTTCACTTGCAAAAAGTGCTAAACACAAAGTTAGTGTTTTACAAGTTATGTTATGCACATCACAACTAATTAGACGCACCCTTATTCCATTTATTTACATACTTGAACTCAAAGTCCTTGTAACGTGGATCCAGAAATGTAGCGACGCAGAAATCCTCCAGCTTACACTCCATAAGTCCGTTGAAGTAACGGCGGCACACAGGGCACATATCTTCCTAGAATGACTCTCGGCCCGGAATCAAGAAAAAACACGTGTTTTTGCTAATTTTCAAATGTTTTCCATACTTAAGGATGAAAAATCGACCGGCCCGCTTTCGGCCCGGAGCTCTTTTTGGGCGCTGCTCTCGGCCCCGGGCCGGCCAATCCCCATAAGATATGTACCCTGGCGGCACACTGCTTGGTACAACTGTTCACGAGCTATTTTAACCGCCTCATTGTAGATGTCCCTCACTTGCTTCTCATACTTCACTGGCGTGAGAGCGTGCAACTTGAAAGCGAGAGAACCAATGAGGGGCAAGACAAGATCGATGCTTCGATGGGTCCGATAATCACACACTCATTCCGTAAGTCGATGAAACCTTAACGCCATAGGAGAATGGCAATATGGACGAATGAAAGCAGAGTGGAGTGCGATCCAAAGATCGATACCGATTTTCCGATTTTCCGATATTATTTCCGATATGTCATGGATTTGGTATCAGTTGATACCGATAAGTGCAAACGTGGCATTAGTCGATTGCAATATTCGTCCTCAACCTATTAGTCGATACCAATAGTACGCAATGCAGTATTAGTCGATAGTGATATTCCGATACCGACATAAAAAGGTATCGATTGATAGCGATATTACCGATATATCGATATATCAATTATCGGCAGTTATCGATACCGTGCCTTGCACCACAATGCTCACGGTAGTAGCCCGCAGCACTGCACTCCAGTGGGTCAGCCGGCCGGTGGCAACCGTCGCAACACCCAGGGAGTGCAGTACCGCATCCAGAGTGACGGGGTCCGGCTCGGAGATACCAGGGTAGATGCACAAATCCCCCCTGCACAGCACAGGCTGCGGTGCAGCCTGACCTGATACTTGCACAGGGTCGATGTCATTGGCCGCCGTGTAGGCGGCAGCTCCCACCCCCATGATCGAGATGAAAAGGATGAGAGAGATGAAGTAATGAAACCCCCACGGACCCGCGTGTGCGGGGAAGCCCCATGGCGGCTTGCCACAACCGTAGGGTGCTGGAAGCACCACCAGATTGAGGCACGTGGGCTGCGGACTCCGACGCATGATTTGCCGAGATGGCCGGAGTCCGCGGCTTCACAGCGAAGCTGCCGTCTGCGAAGTCCTCGTAGTCGTCGGTGTCGCAGCCAGTCAGGTCAACCGGCTCGACCGCGGCGTGGTTGACGGTCTCCACAACTCCCGCGAACTCACCGCCCGATTCCTTCGTAGTGGTCACCCGCGTCGATTGAAGTGTCACGGATGAGCCGTAGCCGTAGAGCTCAAGAAGCTCCCTTTCATTCTCCAAGACAGGCATAGCAGGGGCCGGCACGGCGGATGCCGATGCCGCCGCACGGTAGGCAATTTAATTTAGATTATTTCTCTCTGATTTTAGATTAACCCATTTTTCATGTTGATTTTAGATTAAGTTTTTTTTATCTCATCCGGCTATTACCGGTGCATGCATCCATGACGCTGCACTGTACCTGTTGAGCTATCGCCATGCCATGCGAAATATTACACTGAAGAGTTGTCTTGCCGTGATGTCCATATGTCCGAATGGAACCAAAAACCGTCCGATTTTAATCGAACGGTTTTTGGTTCCATTCGGAAAGATTCACGGCCGTGAATCTAAAAGTCACGGCCGTGAATAACGACTCTTTACGCATAATGACTTTTATTATTTGCCATCTTTGCCACAATAGACACTCACGGCGTGTTCTGCTTGAAAAAAAGTAAGTAACTTGAAGCCTTGAGCTTCAAGTTACTGAAAGATATGTATCTTGGCAGTATGTGTGCCAAGTTTCGTGCTCTAGGACGCACGGGAAGCCCTCGGCTGTTTGGCATCTTTGGGTTTGGGTGTCACGTTCGAACCCAAACCCAAAACATCTGCCTTAGAAATACATTGCGCGTTTCGCGCACAAGTAACTTGAAGCCTTGAGCTTCAAGTAACTCAAAAATATGTATCTTGGCAGTATTCGTGCCAAGTTTCGTGCTCTAGGACGCACGGGAAGCCCTCGGCTGTTTGGCATCTTTGGGTTTGGGTGTCACGTTCGAACCCAAACCCAAAACATCTGCCTTAGAAATACATTGCGCGTTTCGCGCACAAGTAACTTGAAGCCTTGAGCTTCTGGTAACTTAAATATATGTACCATGGTAGTATTCGTGCCAAGTTTCGTGCGTTAGGACGCACGGGAAGCCCTCGGCTGTTTGGCATCTTTGGGTTTGGGTGTCACGTTCGAACCCAAACCCAAAACATCTGCCTTAGAAATACATTGCGCGTTTCGCGCACAAGTAACTTGAAGCCTTGAGCTTCTGGTAACTTAAATATATGTATCTTGGCAGTATTCGTGCCAAGTTTCGTGCTCTAGGACGCACGGGAAGCCCTCGGCTGTTTGGCATCTTTGGGTTTGGGTGTCACGTTCGAACCCAAACCCAAAACATCTGCCTTAGAAATAAATTGCGCGTTTCGCGCACAAGTAACTTGAAGCCTTGAGCTTCTGGTAACTTAAATATATGTACCATGGTAGTATTCGTGCCAAGTTTCGTGCGTTAGGACGCACGGGAAGCCCTCGGCTGTTTGGCATCTTTGGGTTTGGGTGTCACGTTCGAACCCAAACCCAAAGGCAAAGGCATAGGACAGTTTCGTAGATTCTGTCCCGATGCCTTTGCAACCTCGCTTGCTAACTCATATTACAATGAATATTCAACATTCAAGCGTTGAATACCCCACGCCAACGGGAAGCGCTCGGCTGATTTGTTATTTGGGTATGCGCACCCAAATGACAAAAAACGCATCTTTGAAACTCGTTAGTTTCAAAGATGCGTGGCCGATGCCTTCGTGCTTATGTGTGTTAATCCATATGAAATATTCCATGGAATAAATGTGAATATCCCGCACAAACGGGAAGCGCTCGGCCGTTTTGTAAAATTAGGGTGCACCCAAAATACAAAACGCATCTTTGAAACTCGCAAGTTTCAAAGATGCTTGCCGGTCGCGTGCAGCGGTAAAAGGCAAGTCAAAGGGTTTAGGATATAGAAGAAGTACAGGGGCCTTTTTTAAAAGCAGAACACGCCAGCGAACAAAGCTTTTTGGAGGCTTCCTCATGATGGCTAGCGGGAACTAGTGCGTTTGACCTGTGTGCACATGATTTGAACAGGAGTCGTGAAAAGGACCACCGGGCATGGGCATAGCCGGATGACATAAAGAAAACTTAATCTAAAATCAACATGAAAAAGAGTTAATCTAAAATCAGCAATAAATAATCTAAATTAAATATTTTTCCCCGCCGCACCACCTGCCGGAACCTGCTCCTCCGGCGCGATCCCCGCCTCGGCAGGGCCACACACCAGAGCCGAAGCCTAAGACTTGGGCGGGGCGATGACAGTGACCGCCCATGTTTCCTAGAACTTGGGCGGGGCGATGACAGTGACCGCCGAAGTTTCCTAAGACTTGGGCAGGGCGATGACAGTGACCGCCCAAGTTTCCTAAGACTTGGGCGGGGCGATGACAGTGACCGCCCATGTTTTCGAAAACTTGGGCGGGGCGATGACAGTGACCGCCCAAGTTTCCTAAGACTTGGGCGGGGCGATGACAGTGACCGCCCAAGTTTCCTAAGACTTGGGCGGGGCGATGACAGTGACCGCCCAAGTTTTCTAAAACTTGGGCGGGGCGATGACCGTGACCGCCCAAGTTTCCTAAGACTTGGGCGGGGCGATGACAGTGACCGCCCAAGTCTTCTAAAACTTGGGCGGGGAGATGACAGTGACCGCCCAAGTTTCCTAAGACTTGGGCGGGGCGATGACAGTGACCGCCCAAGTTTCCTAAGACTTGGGCGGGGCGATGACAGTGACCGCCCAAGTTTCTAAAACTTGGGCGGGGCGATGACAGTGACCGCCCATATTTTCTAAGACTTGGGCGGGAAGTTTCGCAAGGCTAAACAGAACCCGTTGTGCTGCATAAAAAACTTGGGCGGTCACTGTCATCGCCCCGCCCAAGGATGAAGGCTTGAAGGAAAAGGGGATAGTGGATCGCGCCACGGATGGACCCAGGGACTCCGAGCCGAAAGGCAAGGGATCCGAAGAGGACGAGGATCCTACCTCTGTCCTAGGCGCTACCTTTGAGTATAGCGATTCCGAGGACGAATCCTTCCCTCCCACCAGTCCGTCACCAGCCATTGGTGAGCTCACCCATATGAACGGGCTCACTTGGGTGGAGACGCCTGTCCTCTGGCTGGACGCAGCTGACACCCTAGCTAGCAGTAGGCGAGAAGTCCTTAACTCCTATACTAGAATCTCACGCGGAAACGACAATACAAATCGATCGATTTACCCCCCACAAACGCCCATTTGGACCCCTTACTTAGACACCCCCTATCAAGGCATTCGAGAGCTCAAAATGTATCTAACGATGCCAAAAAGAACCTGGTTGCAAGCATGAACACTTATGTCTTCATATGCACCTTAAGAAGCAACGGTCTAGCCGACCATGCCGTAGAGAACTCCAAATGCCATAACAGCATAGTAGGAGTTACGGGACGCCGAATCGCTAGCAGTCATGACCAGGGCAGACCGAGCTAGGGAACAAGCCGCAGCGGATGTCCAGAGTCATCCGGAGGCAGCTAAAGAAGCACCTGAGGCCGCCGAGTCCCCACATCCTGAAGTCCAGAGTCATCCGAAGGCAGCCAAAGAGGCGCTTGAGCCCGTTAAGTCCCCAGAAAACACTTCGGTAGTTAGCTCCCACTACGACCAGGTCGTGGATCGCCAGGATTGGAAGTTGATCATCAAGGAGCACTTTGAGGAAATAGCGGCCCAGTGCGGGATGTTTGACGTTGGCGCGGTTAACCGGCAGGTTGACACCTATTGGACCGACTGCCTGAAGGAAAAGTGGCGCGGGAAACACGTTTGGTGTAACCCCCCTTACACGAAGGATTCTGACTTTATAGAAAGAATTCTTCGGCATTTCCTGGCTGAGTGGCGCGCTGATCCGGAAAACACCTCGGCAATGTTCCTTCTGCCAGACTATGACGCTCCCTGGAGACGGTTGATTCACCCCAAATATGGGCTTCATCCGGTCAAAGTCTTTGATATGAAGGACGAGAAAGGTCGTCCCAACCACCTCTTCGAGTCTCCCGATGGAGGTCGGCCCCCGCTGCGCTGGCCGGTCCTTCTGATTTGGGCCCCCGCAGCCAGTAGGGCGAAGCCCCGAGCGCCACCTGCGCGGAAGGACGGTGAGACGGAACCCGACGAGCCTTTAGTCACCACAGGAGTTGCAGCAAAGGTCAAAGCAGCGTCGGGAACACTGAAGGCCGATGAGTTCGTCCGCGCCTTGCAAGCGGAGTACGAGCGCAGCCCGTACCTCAGTTCGTTGAGAGAAAAACTGATCGCGGCCCCGCATCAAAGGACAGACACATTTCGCATGGTAGACGACATGATTTGGAGAGTAGCAGAAGGTCGATATCAGCTGGTGCTAGCTCAGGATTCCCCCCTCAGAGAGTTGGTGATGCGCGAGGCGCGTGAGTCCCCAGCAGCAGGGCACACGGGTAGGGACAAGACACTGGACAGAGTATCCCGTCGTTTTTGGTGGCCACGCATGAGCAAGGATGTCACCGACTGGTGCAAGTCCTGCGTTGTGATACGGGCTGATAAGCGAGCCCTTAGTATATCAATATAAAGCGCTGTGTTATAGAACGGTAACACACGCGTAAGTTATTAGCGGGGGTGAGTGCAGACTTCTGTGAGAAGATACTGCTCTAGCACAACGCTAGCTCATCTATACCATATGTATCCCATCACATAGATGGTACCGCCATTGGGTTGTGAACCCGAGACATTGGTTGAACGACCAGTATCGGCAGAACGAATGATGCGTTCGCCCTATAATACTGCGCATGCTTGTTCCGCACATGCTAGAAGCGAAGATGATTTCTTGTTCGGTACTTCAAGATTGTATCTTGCTTCGCCATCTTCGAGTTCGACGTACGAACTCTCGATGACAGGTGTCATTCAAGTCTTTCCTTGAATATATGACAGATGATGTGACTTATCATCTCGATGACATGTACAGTCATAGTCGACCGTACTGACGACTGTCTGTCATTATAATATATGACATGACTCGACATGACATGACATGGTATGACATGTCTGACACGCATGACATGTATGACATGTATGACACATGTGTCATCGGTCATAACCCTGACAGATCTCCCCTCTTAAAAGAGTTGTGACCTCACAACGGGCATACCTTTGTATATGTCTTTGATGTCTTTGTTGTTGTTGCTTCTTGCTGGTACCAGTCTTCTTACACCGATTTGAGGCGCCCCTCATGGTGTTTTTAGGATTTTGGGGGGAACTGAGTCCACTTTAGTCCCTCACCTTAGCATGATGCCTTACAGGCTATGCCTTACAGTTCTTAGGATGTAGCCCCCTTTGAATTGCGTATCGTATTGCAGAGTCACGATTCAAGGTTGAATGAATTGCGTTTCGTGATACAGATTGACGCTGGATTACTGATTGATCCACACGTATCGTGCGTCAGAGTAACGATTCAAAGTATCCGAGGTGTACGTTACGGATTATTGCGCTAGCCGTCGTCGCTTTAGCGAACGATGATCCCACGATTTAACGATTTATAATCGCACGATTCTCGGCCTTATATATACAACTGATCGTTTGCTGTTCGTTTCCACAGTTGTTATATATTGTGCACCCAACCCTTCCTCCCCTCTTGAAGCAACTTCGGAGGTTCACAGGCGGTCATGGGGAGCCCTTTGGATGTTTCCGGAGTTATTTCACCGGGGGCTTGTTTTAATGCAAACAGAGTGGCCCTGCTTAACGGGATTGGACTTATAATCCTTTACCCGGTCTGCTCACTCTTGAATTATTGGTCCAGTACGCACGCTTTGACGAACATCTATCGCGATGAGTGAGAGTGGATTCGCCACGTACTAATGTGAAAAAAAAAATTAGTTATGTTTGTCAGGCATAACTTAGGATCACAACTCCGTCTACCTCAGTCGATGTCTCCGGTAGCTTCGGATGACTGGCCACAGAATCCGATGACTAACCACGGTCTTGGCAAAGGTAGCATTTAGCAGTTTTTATTTATCCACAGATATGATATCTCGCATGTGTGCGTATCTGTGCAAGGGTATGATTTTGTACAAGGCTCACTACACCTTTAGCAAGGAAGGATCAATTTCCTGCTTCTATGCAACATAATGATAAAACATTAAGAGCAAGGTATATAGATGATCGACATGTATTAGTATATATTACAAGAAGTAAGGGCATCAGGCTTAATATAATGTTTAGCCTTCATAGGCAGCTATCATGTCTGCTGCATTGGTCAGCTCTGTGGCTTTGACCCAGGTGTCATGCTCAGGGCCGTAGCCTGCATATCGCACTAAGTAGTACTTGACACCTCTAGTGATCTTATCTGAGAGTATGTGTGATATCTCAAACAGTGGTTGCCCTTCTTCGGTGATCATCTGTGGCAGAGGCAAAGGTGCTTGGATCGAGTCGTTATACAGCTCTAATCTGGATACAGGCTGTACCGGATGAATACGGATATCGAGGTCTCCGAAATCTAACTCGTATGCACGTCCATGGCTAAGCACTTTGGATATAGTAAACGGCCCAATATATGGCTGCTTGAAGTGTTTGCCTGCCTCTGTCAAACCAGTCCATTGGATAAACTCGGTCCTTAAAAGAACTTTCTGCCCAACTGCATATTGCCGAGGCATGTGAGTCTTATTGAATCTGGCTTGGCTAATTTCTGCTGCTCGGGAGATGTTGTCTACCGCGTTGGCATGTACAGCCGAGTACTGGTCAAAATGATCTCGAATAGCTCTTTGTATTGGAACAGGAGCTTCTGGCGGAATAGTGATTACCAGATCATGAGGCGAAAGTGGCTGCGCCATCGAGTCGAGATAGAATGTATGGTGAATAACCAGTTGATGCAGAAACTGTGTTGTTAATTGCAAACTCCACCAGAGGCAACTTGTCCTCCCACGAATTGGCTGAAGTATCATTGCAACAACACCTGTGGATGAAAAAATACTATCTAATCAGTTTATAAACCAGAGGATGGTGAAATCGAATCATGAATCAACAAATTGAAAAGTACCTGAGGATATCCTCAATAAAGGCATGGCTCCTCTCATTGGTTGCATTCGACTGTGGATGGTGTGAAGACGTCATGGACAATCTCGTACCAGTAGATTTCCACAGTGTCTGCCAAAATGTAGAGGTGAATCTGGGGTCTCGATCTGAGATGATGTTCCTCGGAAGACCATGGAGCTTGAAGATATGCTGCATATATATCGCAGCAGTATGCTGAGCTGTCCAGGTCATGCTGAAGGGAATGAGATGACAGCGATGAGAGAATTGGCACATTACCACAAATATACTGTCGTGCCCATTAGTGGTGATAGGCAGGCCAGTAATCCAGTCCAGAGATACATCTAGCCATTTTGTCTTAGGCACACTATATCGTATACGTGCCTGACCATAAGGCTTGTGTCGTCTCGTTTTCTGGCGTTGACAAACGGGGCACTCCCGAATGTACTGGATGGCTGCCGTTGTCATTCCTGGCCAATAATATCGGCTACGCAGAAGATGAAGCATGCGATTTTTGCCTACATGACCAGAAATAGTGGCTGAGTGGCACTCATGAAGGAGAATGTGGCGAAGCTGTGTGATCTCACCGTCATCTGTGGGGACTTTAGCTGTAGGTGGAATGTACAGCTGTCTGCCATATATGGTCTTGCGATAGATCAACCCCTGAATGAGCTCGAAGCTGAAGCTGCTGACTGACTGTGATGAAGTCGATGATGTCAGCTTAGCCAAAATAGTCTGTGCAAATGTATCACGATCATATTCGGATATAATGATGTCGTGTAGCTGATGAGCTGATGAAGAAGATATAAGAGCGATGAATGTAGGATCTGCAGATGGCATGACTTCGCTGATGTCTATATGTTGCAGACAATCAGTGAGTTCAAAGAGTGCAGAGATACGAGGGAGTGCGTCTGCAACCTTATTCTTATCGCCAGCAATGTGCTCAATACGGAAGTTGTACTCGGAGAGCTCATCCAACCACCTTGCCTGTTTGGGGCTCAGTGTGGATTTGGACTGGAAATAAACCAGTGGCTGGTGATCTGAGCGTACAATAGTCTCAGGAGCTCCCAACAAGATGTGGCGAAAGAATCGGAAGCCCTCCACAATGGCAAATAGCTCGATCTCAGGAATAGGCCAACGTCTCTGTGTATCGGATAGAGCGACGCTGTGATAACCACATGGCTTCATACCTTTTCCTTGATCCTGGAGTATCACTTGACCAACGTGTGTGCCTGATCCATCGACCTCCATGATAGATGGCAGTTTCTGATCTGGAAGCTGTAGTACTGGAGCATTGCAGATGGCACTTTTGAGGTTATCAAATGCCTGCTGCTGCTCAGATTCCCAGACAAACTCTGCATCATCTTTAAGGAGACGATTGAGCGGCTCGGCAATCTTGGAGAACTTTGGTATGAATCTCCTGAATTTACCGACCATGCCCAAGAATGACCGAAGGGATGACTTGCCATCTTTAGCCATACGGCGTAGAGGCTGCTTTCCAACGGTAGGACCATAAGACACTGGAGGCTGAATTGCCATGACTGCTCGGATTCTGTCTTCGATGATGGACAAACCTGCTTCAGAGATGTGATGTCCGATAAAGTCTATAGATCTGACGAACAACTCCACCTTGGAAGGCCTGATGAAGAACTGGTGTTCTCTGCAACGATGGAGAAACTGTCGGACATGACTCACGTGGCTGTCAAAATCCGGACTGTATACGATAGTATCATCCATGAAAATGACAAGGAACCGATCGATGAAGTCGAAGAATGCCCGATTTCCTACACGTAGAGCTGTTGCAGGAGCATTGGTCAATCCGAAAGGCATAACTGTCCACTCATAGGAACCGTATCTGGTGCGAATAGCTGTTTTGTGAATGTCATCTGGATGTATAGGGATCTGATGGAAAAACTGATTGAAGTCAAATCTGCTAAACCATCGTGCACCTTTTAGCTGTTCAAGAAGGGTGTCGTGAGGTGGCAATGGATACGTGTCCTTAATTGTGATGTTATTAAGGGCTCGATAATCACAGCACATCCTCCACTTCCCACCTGGCTTAGGAGCGAAAATGATAGGAGGACATCCATATGGAGATGATATATGACGGACGAAGGATACCCAAGTCGACATATTTGATGAACTGTCGTTTGAGCTCTTCCATCATGGGCACTGGAATTGTACGTACTGGCTGCGATGGCGGCTTGTGCCCAGGTTCAATGTTGATTCGATGATAACCACCTTCAAACCGTTCTGGCCTATGACCAGCTGGAAGATCCTCCTGGAATATGTCTGAAAAGTCTTCCCTCATTTGATCACGTGCTGCTGTGACCTCTGGGTCTTCCATTGTGGTATCTGAGTCTGCTGCTGCGAAGACCAGTTCACCATCGACCTCTGAGAGAAAGAAGAGATAAGCCACGGCCTCTTCAGCCGAACCACTGGATCGAATACGACGCAGGTGCTTTCTCATGGTGGTGGCGCTGACCATTTCCATTTCAGGAAGGTCATCTGAGCCTGGAGTCTGTTCAACTCTGGATAATACTGTGCGAATACTGGAGCCTGATGAGTGCTTCCTAGTAATCGTCAGATTTTTGGTCTGGAAGTCAATGTGTGGATTTCTCCTCTCCAACCAATCTTGACCCAGAATGACAGTGAATGGTTTCATGTCAATGATGTAGAAATCCTCTGTGTCCTTATACTTACCCAGCGTAAATGTAGCCTTGGGAAGATAGGATGTGCATGGTAGTTGGCTTCCTCCAGCCAATCCCACTGAAAACGATGAAGAATCTGTGGGTGCTATACCAAGCTGAGCAGCGAACTGTCTGTCAATGAAAGACGATGTAGCTCCTGGATCTATCAATATGTGAGTACTCTGTCCATATACTTTCCCTTTGTACAACAACAGCTTTTTCTGTGATTTCAGCTGTGCTGTTTGAGACTGCATCTGTGCGATGTGCTCTGAGGGAGTGTCCATCTGCTGAAACTGTAATGTCAGACTGGAAAGGACTTCTTCTGAGATACTCTCAACCCGGCCACTTGCTTCAGTGGCATCTTCAGGCTGATTTACCTTGGGGGTGCTCTCAACACTGGTACCTGTGCAGTACCCTGAGAGTTTCCCTGAGGAGCTGGAGCTGAAGCTGGAGCTGGAGTTGCAACTGCTGCATTGATGCTGTGCTGACTCTTTAACTCCTTAACCAGGGTGTTGATCGTATTGATGAGTTTGCCGGACCCATCCTTAGCACCCTGATTCTGTTGCTGCTGTCTCCTGAAAGGATTCTGAGCTGGTGGCTTGCCTTTGATATCTTTTCCATCTGGGGTCTTGGTGGAAAAACAATCCTTTGTGACGTGATTGGTACGACCACAACGTTGGCAAGGCTGAGAAGGATTCTGTGACTTTCCTTTCCCTTTGCCTTTGCCTTTTCCACCTTTTCCTTTGCTCCAATTCTGATTGGCATTTGAGTTCTGACTGCCACTCTGGTTCTGATTCCAGTTCCTGTTGAATTTGTCATATGGCTTTCTGCCACGCCCTTTGTCCTTGTCCTTTTTGACTGGGCCTCCTGATGACTGCTCCTTCTGCCCCCGATAATGAAGGGTCTCTGACTGCTTCGAATGAACGACATAATTCAAATCGAGCAGTATCTGTGTGGTTTGTTGCCACGACAGATTATTCCTTTCTTGCTATGTGAGGAATCTTAACTGGAACTGTCTGCGGAGATTTGGGTCCATGCTGCTGACAAATCTGTCCTTTATTAACACATCGTTCAGATCAACTGCTGCTAAAGCAGCTAGTGACGTAAACGTGCGCAAATAGTCTGAGAAGATTTGGCTCCCTTGAGTCAGTGCCATCAGGTGTTTCTTGGCCACTGATCTCTTATGAGGGTTGCCAAATTGGCTGAGGAATATCCTGGTAGCACTTCACTTGTGTCGCATGATCTTTTATTTTTGTCGCACCATGCGACATATCAATTATATTCTGGGACGACAAAACTGAGGACGGGACTCATTATTGTCGCAGTGCGACAGACAGTGAGTGCGGGGCTGATTATTGTCGCAGCGACACAAAGAAAACTGATATTTACGTACAGATAAATTGTCTTGCAGCGACAAAAAGACTATATTTTTGAACCGAGTCTACAAAACTTATACAAAAGATTATGGAGTATAAACACCATATCACAGTTTACGGAAGAAAAGAAACAATTTGACAAGCTAGCATATGCAAATTATCTAACAAATGGCAGAGAAAATGTGCTCACGTTAGCACCGTAGCATGCACTATTGTCTACTCTATTTTAATTACATAACTATGCTTATACATCTTAACAATAAATGTGCAGTGCATACTGTGTCGAGTATTAAGTCATCTACGAACAAAACAAATCCTATAAAAGATTGACTTCTTCTAAGTTCTAAAATCTAAAGGCTAAGCAGGTTGCTGGATACAGCAACATGCAATTCGCCAGCGATAAAGGTAATTCTGAATTACCTGCACACGGCGAATGCGAAAACGTCAGAACGAATTGAAAAAATATTGCAATCATCACAAAAACACGCAGGCGAATACGCATTGGAAGCCAACAAGGAAAATAGTTCAAACCGCACTCTTCACAATTTCCACACGGTAACATGCGTCTCGCCAAGGCGCATGAGATATTTGAAATACCTGCACACGGTAATCGCAAACAGGTCAGAAATAAAATGAATAACAAAACCAACCGTACACGCAACGACCAACAGCACACACGCGACACAGGCGTTCAGGAATGCGAAACAAAGGTGCAGGAATGCGGCGAAACAGGAAAACGTGAAAAGTATCCTGCAAAATTACGGAGAGAAAAGTCAGTGAGAGCGGTGGGGCTCGAACCCACGCTGCACAAACTGTGCAGACATCGCCCTCGGAAAAAAAAACTCACCACAGGAGAAACAGAACGAATACAAAACAGGCGCTCGAAAACCCAAAGTAAATTCCTGCAAAATATCAGTCAGTGAATGCTTGCGACAACATCAAAACGACGGGCAGCGGCACAGCCCGTCAGCCGGCCTACAAGAATGCCGTCCACGAAGAAATTTAAGTGCCGCCAGCAAGACCCGAATGTTGCTGGCGGCGTCACACATATAGCAAAAACGAACGCGACCTGTAGAACAATGAAACACAACTCTGCAAGGATGTTAGGAATTAACCGGAAATTAGTTAGTATGAAGGGAAAAAATACATGCAAAAGTACAAAGCAGGACACAGCAAAAAATATTGTGACGTGCGCCGCTAAACGAAAGCTTCAAGAATGAATGTGAAAGTCAACATCGAGATATCTCATATGTGAAATCAGCCAGCCGCGGCCCCATGGTCACATGTCTGGTACCATGTCTGGATGAAGATAGCGGATGGAGATAGCGAAAATTCAGAATGAAAGTTGATGACAGTGTTTCGGGTGTGGCATTCAACTGTGACACTGTAATCTTCGTCGCAAACCCATGCCATGTCAGCATGTCGCGAGGTGAATTTTTTTTGTCGTGTCGCAAGCCCATGCCATGTCAGCATGTTGCGAGAGTCTGGAACCAGTCGCATCGCATTTGTCGCGAGGAAGCCATACTTAAGGGCTTTTTGTGGTGCAGTTTTTTAATTTACCAATATATAAATCGAAACTGATCGCGTCGCTGATTGGCTTATCCAGCGT
The DNA here is from genome assembly GCA_001247695.2 of Cymbomonas tetramitiformis. Classification (NCBI taxonomy): domain Eukaryota; kingdom Viridiplantae; phylum Chlorophyta; class Pyramimonadophyceae; order Pyramimonadales; family Pyramimonadaceae; genus Cymbomonas; species Cymbomonas tetramitiformis. Next base: position 15,879 of record LGRX02009243.1, on the reverse strand, counting down.
CTGCAAAACCATCTCGTTTTTGTCGTGCGATCCCTTTCCCTTGTCGTCCCATATTCATGGTGCCTATCTCAGGCGCTCGCACTTCTTATTGGCGGTTATGGGCGATCAGTCCAAAACATCTCATGTAAGCCACCCTGAAATCTGTAGCACGTGCGCCTTCTATAATTATACAAAAAACCCGTGCTCCTTGTACGTGCACAGTCAGCTTATGGTATTTCGCGTGTGACCCATATTCATGGAGTTCACCTAATCTCATGGCTTCTCTGATTGGCGATCGGTCGGAAATATCTTTTATACGCCATCTGAAATCTGTCGCGCTTATAACTTCTGCATGAATATCCATAATTCGATACTACGCCCAGGAATATTCTATGCGTCTCTGATTGGCGGCAATACTCCACCGATTTGTATAACTCTCCTGCTTGCCATCTTAAGGTGACCGGTGTGGACTGCAATATAATTATATATGGGCGGTTACTCCCGATCTGACAGGGAAATCACACTGTTTCCGTAAAAAAGGGCCCCAAAGGTGGACAGTTCTGGTAGTATCGTGTGCGTCGATGTCACTTTTTCCAGGAAAACCTGTTTCGCTCCTATAAGGGAAACGCAGGACCTTGCAGCTTTTTTTTGAAAAAGCTGCGAACCGTCGGTGTATAATGTTGAGTATAATCGGATCTGTTTGCGACACGACAAAAAAAATACACCTCGCGACACAAAAAAGGCGCTTCCGAATATCCTTCTAACCATCTCATATGTGGCATCCGGTTGCTGTGCCACGACCTGGAAATAGTGTCGGTCATTGGTTTGGATGAGAGTCAGGAATACTGTGATCAGGTCCTTGTCCTTGACTCCTGGATAAGTGAACTGAAAATACCGGTCCACCGTGTCCAACCAAACTTCTGCGTCCTGTCCAGATTTGAATTCCCTAGGTGGTGACATCTTCACCTTTGGAACAAAATTGGGTGGAGCTGGTGCTGGAACGGAATCATCGTCAGGATCTGTAAAGACTATTGGAGGATTGTCTTCTGTATACTCAACTTCTGGTTCCTTCGGTTCATTCTGAGGATCCCTATATCTGCTCATATCGGGCCTCATACGACTGATATTGTCGAAGTATCCTATCTGGTCGAATCTGGTCTGAGTGTTGTCATAACCAGCGATCCACTTAGGAACCTTGAACCGGCTGTATGAATCATAGGAGCCTAAGATGTCGAAAAGCCATGTTGCTGGATCTGGATTGATGGCTGGGATTTCTGGTTCTTCCTCTTCGAATACCACCATCTAAAAAAACAAAACACAACACAAAAAATGCCTTCAGCTATCTGAGTGTGTGTTGGTATATATATAGTATATATATCTATGTTATATACATATCGTATATCTGTATGTTTACATACATGTAGTACATTTGTACATTATAATGAGGTAATTATGTATATATATCCACTTTCTTCCCCCCTCGAGGAAGTGTGAACATAAGGCAGTTGTCAGTTGCCCTTGTACCTCATATATAGCATGCAGTCCTTATAGGAAGCAGCTGTTACAGTTTTAGGGTTACAGCCCTACATTCTTTGGGTTGTTGCCCTGCAGTTTTTGGGTTGTTGCCCTGCAGTTTTTGGGTTGCTGCCCTAAATATTATCATGTCTGTGCTGATTACAGCATGATATATATATGCCAAACACGAAGTGTATCCAATATTTAGGTGGCATTTAGGGCATGTTACGTTATAGTGGCCCATATCCCCCACAGTGTGTTTAGGGTGTTACTTGGTATCAGTAACCCTAAAATAGGTAAAATTAAAGCAGTATAAATATTTTGCAAACATATTTAAGCAAAACTGCATTTAATTGCACACTGTATGTTATTTCAGCATGACATAAATAATGTCAAACACAGAGTGGTTTGCTATTATATAGCGGCATTTCAGGGTATATAGTGTTACAGTGACCCTTATCACCCACAGTGACATTAGGGTGTTACTTGGCATCAGTAAAACTAAATTATGTCAAATTAAAGCAGTATGAACATTTTTCAAAGAAATTTAAGCAAAACTGCATTTAATATATCACTGTATATCACGTGGTATTTAGGAGGTATGTTACACCCCTGTAACTGTACACGTGATTTAAAGGGTGTTACAGGGTGTTACAAGTGCTGTACTATTTTGAGCATATTTTTCAATAGCTGATAAAATGGAGTAACGAAAAAAATGAAACCCAAATTTTCATTTTGAAATCATACGTGTGAGTTTTTCACGTATTTAGTTACAGCAACTATGTATACAAGAATGCCGTCTACGTACGAAGAAATTTAAGTGCCGCCAGCAACCGAATGTTGCTGGCGGCGTCACACATAGAGCAACAACGAACGCGGCCTGTAGAACAACGAAACGCAACTCAGCAAGGATGTTACGATTTAACCGGAAAGTAGTTAGTGTGCAAGGAAAGAATACATGCAGCAGAACGAAGCAGGACACAGCAGAAAACAGTGTGAGGTGCGCCGCAAAACGAAATAATATAACATTTACGCTGAGAATAATGACAATGTCATGAGTCCGCTGTAATCCTGCAAGCAGGCAACTGTAGAACAGAGGGAGCTGAAATCATCCTCATAGCGCGCCCCGAAGGGCTCATCTAGGTCGGATCAACCTAGGAAACCGCGGCATGGCAAAACTACGCAGAGCGCTAAAAAGGTCGTGCCGGCGGAGAAGCAGCAGAGGAGGTGGAAGTGGAGCGAGGCTGCATCTGTGATGGAAAAAGAGGGCGGAAGCGAGGCGGAGGAAGGGCGGTGGTGGAGGGTCGGGAAGGCGGGGGCGGAGGGGCGGAGGGTGGGGGGTGGAGGGGCTAAGGTAGGGGGGGACCCCTCCTACCTAAGAGGGGGGAGGGGGAGTGTTAATAAAGTGTTCACCTGAATGAAGAGAAGAGAAAGGGTGGAAATGATAGTCATTCAAGGGAGGTCGAGGGAAAAACATGTTTTGCTCTTTCAACAGCTTCTTCTTCAGTGATACCCGTAATTCGGCTAAGAGTGGTTCTGAAAGGGTCATGGATCTCGACCCTAGCATGACCATTAAGTGTCTATTCTGCGAAAGGCGGGTTAACCCGCCGTAACACGTTGTTACGGCGGGTTACCAATACCTAGGCATTTCTACGATATCGCGCGCGTAATTGACTCCGGGCAAAAAGTAGGAACAACAGGCGTTTATCAACCCTCAAAATTACCCAAAAAAAGTTGGCAGAACTCCAGACACTTTGGTCTGAGGATTGGTAATCGACTTCGGGCAAAAAGTAGGAACAACAAGCGTTTATCAACCTTCAAAATTACCCCCAAAAAGTTGGCAGAACGCCACACATTTTGGGTTGAGGATTGGTCGATACCGATAGGGAAGTGCTCTAGATCGAAACTTAAGGTCACAAAACATAAAACTTCCTTCAAATATTGTCACTTAGTGCCTTGGGACCACCACGTAGCCTACGCGGAGCAACAATAAACGAAGTTAGGGATTAACCCGCCGTAATTTTCGTGCCAACCCGCCCTAACTTTGAACGCCATTTCAGCCCGGTATACCCATCCAAGTAGCAGAAATTAAAGTTTCCACACACAAAACTAACTACAATCAACATTGCCAAGCATGGGTTTTATGCAATATCTCGATTTATTGTGGATATTAGAGTGCTCGAATATCGCTCTTAGGTATTGTTAACCCGCCCAAAAATTAGTAGAATAGACATAAGGAAGGCGTCACGTCTAATGTGGGTGTGGTATCTGCACAGCCTGGAAAGCTTCTTGAGGAGAGGCTTCAGTCTTCTCTGGTGAACCCCTATGGTGCTAAGAACCTGTCCAAAGTGCTTCGGAAGGTATCCCATCAATGTAAGTTCTTTGGGCCACGTTACAGTCCCTGCAAATGGTTTGTTGCCTTTGTTCGTGTAGGACGTGTCACAGTGTCCTCCGTAGTATTCTGTTGGGTGGGCACTCCGGCGGCTCTCCTGCGAGAGGGGCCACGGGCAGAGGCTGTCGGGGATGACAAGTTTCCTTTCACCCAGGACTTCCTGCCAGATCTCGGGGTCAACTCCGGTGCAGTTCAGTCTTCTGTCAGTAATCTTCTTCTCAGGAAGGACATTGATGTACCACCTTGCAATCTTTTTCTGCGTCCCACTCCAGTCATGAGCAGGAAAGTCTTGGCTCGGAGGGCTATCAATGGCAATAATACCGACATCTGAGAAATCATCTTTGTAACATCCTCCACCCGGGAGAACATATGGGTCATCCCCCGTCCAGTAGCCGTGTGGAATGAAAGGAATGGTGTTGTGAGGAAATCTAAATACCATCTTAAATCCTTTAGCAATCCACTTTTCTTGATTTTTTGGAGAGAGTGGGAGGATCCAGATGCCTCGAAATCCTGGCACAGTGTTTGCTGCACGATGGCCGAGTTCTAAGGTAGCCATAACCGCTGAGTTTGAGAATCTTTCCTTCCCGTCAAACGGGGGGTTCCCATAAACATTCCTACCCATATTGGTGATAGGGTCGACATAGGCATCAAATGCAAGTCCATCGAAGCCAATTCTGCCATTTGCACAAAAGGGCCGAAGGGCTGCTCTCATCTGGTCTGAGGGGATACATCTTCTCGAATGAATCCTAGGGTGTGAGTTTAGTGGGTTACAAAACAGTTCACATCCATTCTCGTTTAGCCCACGGTCGTCAATGATGATGTCAAGGAGGCTTCTTCGAATGGCGTAGCAGTTTTTGGGGTCACCCGACTCATCTCTACACGCTTTAAGTGCCGTATGAATGTCATGTGCACGCGTGGCATATCGTGAGAGTGGTGACGGAAACTCTTTCTTTGAGAGATAGTGCCACGACAGGAGTTTCCAGAACTCTTGTTTCCTAGCATATTGGAGTTCAGGGTACACATTATTGCCGCTCTGAGTGTTAACATCCGGAAGTGCTGTCACAGCAATGGTCCCCTTCTTGGAAGCAGATGGGCGGTACATTCCCGATTCAGGCAATGCTTGGAGGTAGAGCTCCCGCTTCATTTCGTCGCGGAGGTCAGCAAGTGGAAAAAGTGTTTCGGAGCAAATGTCTATAAAGGAGGAGCCTTTCCCTGGGTTCAACAGCTTAGGTTCCCCTGTAAGCTCGGCCGCCACATGCTTTCTGAGTTCATCGTCTTGTTCTCCTCTAAGGTATACAAGCGAGTTACCCGGGCCCGGGCATTCCAGTTGAATGTGAGAAAAGTTGCACTTGGTTCCTGTTTGGCAGTACGGGCAGTCAGGTGAGGCGGTAACACCCAGCTTATGTGAACGTGCGGGTGAAGCTTGAAGGCCCAAAAGTTCTCTGCTTCTGGCCGCTGTATAAGATTTAGCCGTGACTTTTGAGATATCCATGGTGGGAGTAACGTTGTGGTCCTCTAGCATTCTGATATACTTCCCTTGAGACGACATGGTTTTCCATGTATGAAGGTGAGTAAGGCGTTGGATTCTCCTGATGTGGTTCCGAATATCTCCTGCAACTGGCACTTCGATGTAAAAGAGAGCATAGGGGAGTTCTTCGTATGGGTCAAATCGGGGAGCGTTTGCCCCTTTTCTGAAAGAGCAGGCCCTCTTTGCTGCTTTATCAACTCTATCGTGAAGTCTATCATTATTATGCCCCCTTATCCATTTAAGGATGATCTTGCTGTGGTCTTCTCCACTGTAGAAGCCAAGCTCCTCAAGTATTAATCTGACTGCCTGCAGTTCACGTCGGTTTGGTTCCCGAAGCATCTCACGAGCACTGACAGTTTTCCTATCCTTATTTACCGCCGTGATCGTTGCCATTGAGTCAATAGCATGTATCATTGGAGTCACAGACTTTAGTATGTGGTCCTTTTGGTCCTCTAAGAGAAGTCGGAGCCCGATGATTTCAGCAGATGTAGAACTTGGTGTTTGAATATCCGCTTTAATCAATCGATCATCAGCAGTAAAGACACTGCTGGCAGGGATGTTAGCCTTTCTAACAGAAAAGGTGCCTCCCATTTCTTTAAGCAAATAGGCCGCACCACTGCAAGCCGTTTTCTTCCCCGCAAATAGTGAACCGTCACTTGCCATGTCGTAGTGGTCCGGAGATATGTCATTTCCATCGCTAGGATTTTCATCCTCGTCCGAGTTACTGGGGCAGCTGTAAGCGCTCTCTTCGTCCGCAGTTCGGTTCCTGAGCTGGACAGATAGAATCTCTTTTTGGCGGTCCGCAATGTAGTCGTAATGGGCTTCCAGATTTTGAACATCTGATCTCACATTTATAGGGGGAGTGTCATTGTTGTCACATTCAATGGTCTCTCCAGCGGGAAGGAGAATGCAGCCATCCGATGTCATTTGGTATTCGCGGTCATACTGGCATTGAAGCACATATGAAGCATTCATAACAAAATTATCATTATCTAAGTGGCCTGGAGTATACTTTAAATAACGCATGGTGTTTGTTTCCGCGTCAAGTTTTTGAATGCGTATCAGTGTGATGGAAGATTTGTCACCATTGCCTTTCCAGTGAAACTCACTTACATCAGGAATGTCATGAGCATCCCTGTAGCATTGTTTAACATATCTAGCTTTTGGGTCATGGTTTCCCAGGTTTATTATCATCTCGGACTCCAAACTCTCCAACCATGCTGATGGCTTATTCCCGTTAACACCTAATGAGTGCTTCATATCAGCCCATCTTCTCAGCATCCCACCACGGGGGGTGAGAAAGAAACCAGTGTGCTTGATATTGTATTTTTGAATGGCGCTGCTAACATTGCTTGAATCATACAGTGATTTAGGAATTGAGGACACAAGGTTGCTATACCCTGTTTCACATTCAGGAAAGAGCTTAGAGTCAATTGCATAGCCCATAGAGGCCATAATGGTGCTAGTCCTTTTCATCCAGTTAAATTGCTTTCCTTGAAGGTTCCTGTAGGTTGTGTAGTGAGAGAGGGGGAAACCATTAATGGTGTTTTTGGGGTCTTTCCTTTCCCTTTCCATATTGTGCAACATAATTTTTAGCCACGCGTCACTGTATTTTTTATAAAGGGAAATAAGCATAGGATCATTTATACGGTCGGTGTGGTCAGTTTGCCAGTAGACGTGCTCCTTAGCAGAGCAGAGAGTGGACATGGTTTCAGTGATGCACGTGGCAGCAGCCACATCATGTATACTGTCAATCCCATAGCCACCATAACAAACTGGTGTCCACACAATCTGATGATTTGTGTCCGTGGGGCATCCCATGTAGTTGAGGATAAATTTTGCTATTTTACAATCAAGGGTACGAGCAATGTTTTCTGAGGAAGTGGCTATGATTGAGGTGACTTCTAGCGGGAAAGCCATCCTCGGGACAATTACTGCATTCACGATATACCTGAGTTGGTGTAAGGTCAGATTTTGAAGTTGAATTGCCGCAAGGGAAGACTGCAGCTTTTCCGTGAGGAGCTCGGTCTGATGGTTCCATTTTCCATTTAATGAGTACCAAACCCCCAAGTACCTATTCGCTTCAGTTACATCACTGTATTCTAGGTATTCTGGAGTCTCGGGCGGGGACCATCCCGCGTGGATTTCTGGGCCAGCAGCATTTTGGTCCACCAGGAGACGGCCTCCCGACATCAGCAATTTGTCAGAGTCACTATATCTCCTAGTGGTTGCTTTTGTGGTTCGGGTACATTTCCTGAATGAGTATTTGGATTTTTTCACATTGACCGGGATTTCCAATGTATGTCATGAATTCACTGACAACCACCAACAAATCTTGAACTTCCTTCTTTGTTTTGCCTATAAGCATGATGTCGTCACAGAAAAAACGGGCGAAGACATTCGGAGGTGAATTCATGTTAATCAGATTTGGTGCCGGGAGATGTGGAGCATCAGTACTAGTGACTTCTTTTCTAGTATATGTAGCCATAGGATGCACCACTCGGGTTGGCTCCGTTTGCCCTTTTTGCCAGCCATATCGCTAAGATGTCCATGATGGCCACAAACCTGAGGGGACTTAGAACTTCCCCTTGCGGCACTCCACACTCAAGTGACCATTCGTCTGTTAAGCCTTCCTCGGTGAGGACCGTACGGGTGGCTTCATTAGTGATGTTTGAGATAATCTCAGTGATTTCTTTGGGGAAGCCTAGTTTATCAAGTGCGAGGTTGCTCATCCAAAACTCAGCTCTGTCAAAGGCTTGCTTAAGGTCTAGATAGACCACATGAAGTTCTTTATCGTATCTGTTGGCATCTGAGATGACTTCATTCAAAATTTGAAGTGAGTCATCAATGTTTTTGTTTGGGAGGAAAGCATCTTGAATGGGGAAAAATATGGGGTGGACATTTAAGGCTGCCTTTATTCTGTTTGCAATGATTGTATTAAAGAGTTTCAAACCAGTTTCAAGCATGGTCAGCGGTCTGGCATTGTCAGGTGTACACGGTTCAAGCGGGTTTTTGGGGATCGGAAGAATGATGCCCGACTTTGCGCGTTTGGGAAACTTTCCAGTTCTAAGGATGTGGTTGAAGAGTGAGACAGTTTGAGCTTGGAAGTTTTCCGGGCCTTGAATCCACTGTGAGTATCTCATTCCTGTGGGGCCAGGAGCCGTCGAAATGCCGCATGTAGAATATGCTTGGTTTAGTTCCTTTCGGGTGATAAGACATGTTAATTTAGCAGCTATTGGGCTAGGAAGTTTCGGGCTTATTTTTAGGATTTCAAGAAGCCACGGGGGGAGGGTATCCGGTTTCTGTGGAGTGGTGGAGTAAAGTTTCTTGTCCTTGTATTCTTTTAAGGTGAGGTCCAGTCTCTCCTGCTTGCTTTCAGGAATGTTACCCTCACTGTCAGGTGTGGCCGCTGCACCTTGTTCATTTGGTTTTATCTTGCCCATGACCGTGTCTAGGAATCTTGAGAGATTTGTGGAAAAAAGATGTTGGATGGCCTCCTTCTCATGGAGTTTCCTTTGTTCCAAATCAGCTTCTCTGCTCTCCTGGAAGGCTTTCCTAAAGAAACCAAGGTTTTCGGACAAGCGGCTGAGCCAGCCATGCGGTGGCACTTTCATTATGTTTAGCTCTTATTTTTGTGAAAGGAATTTTTAGGATCAGGTTCCTTGCCTCTGTGGGAATACGATTGTCGTGTATGCGGGTTTCCATGCATTTAATGGTTCGTCTGGTGATGTTCATCCATTTGTAGGTGTAATTTGATACCGCTGAGGGTTTACATATTCCCGCTTTCGGGTTTTGGCCTCTTGTACCAAAGGAATGAGTTGCCGCTTTGTTTGCCAAATCATGAAGGGTTTCCCATATAGCATCGGGGTCCAGCTCATCATCAGTTGTTGACTCATCTTTTGTTGCTTCAGTCGGTAGTGCCTCGGATAGCAGCAGATCAAGCCGTTCAGTGTATGCCCTCCAGCCCGTAGCATATCGAAAGGGAGCATTTGCAATTGTTTTAGGAGCCTCACTAGTCATGGCAGTGCCGTACGTGTTCCAAAATTTGGCCGAAAGATGGGGTTGTAGGGTGACACTCCAAGTCGTGAGAGAGTCTTCAGTGGCAGTTTTTTTTATCTTTCCAACTTCTAGCGGTCCAAAGGAAAGGTGCCGTTTAAGGTAGGCATTGGCTTCTTTCTTATTAGGGGCATTCAACAAGCCTATCAACCAGGTGTTTTCCTTCCCGCAGAAGCCTAAATTCTGGGCTTCTTCTGGCATGCCTTTTCCTCTGGACAGAAGGTGGGCCGCATTCCATGGTGAATTAGTGTGCAACCACCATTCTTTAGATTTATTATGCCATTTAATGCCCTGCTCAATGTCATCCAAGTCATCGTTTGATTTTACAAGTTTGTTGATTGTGATAGGACTGCCGTCAAGGTTTGTCCTTTGAATGTCTATGTCAGTGGTGTCCCCTGTGATTGTGGTAATCTCACCTAATGCCATGAGTTTATCGGGGCAGGCATGGACAAACTCTTTCTTTGAGTAGCCGTTAGCTTTTAAGAAATTTGCCATTTCTTTTCTGGACCATTTGTGGTGTGTAGCTGGCGAAAGGGCGGGCATTGGCATGCGAATAGGGAACCCTGTGTAGTTCTCATGTGTGGTGTCCTTCGCACCTTGGAATCTGGGAATTGCACCCCTGTTTTCTCCCAGCTTTTGTTGTTGTCGCTCCCTGGTGGGAAGTTTTATTTCGGCCCATACAATGCCATGATCTGAAATGATATACGGATTTTCTTCAGTCCAACCCGTTTTGACTGCCATGTCAGCCATTGTGGTGTTTGCAAGAATATGGGTGAGTTTAGCTTTAGAGCTTTTCTTAATGACGTGGATGAATACTTGATCGCCTGGGTGGTGCTCCATGATCAGCTCTTTAAGTGAGCATTTGTCATTACTGAGGTGTGCTAGGAGGTGCTTATTCTTTTCCAGGTGGTCACGGTAGGGCATGATGGTGCCTCCAGTAATGCGTTGTTGTTGGGTAATGGTGCAATTCTTGTATGTCTCCAATTTCAATATAAGCTTTATTCGGGCTGTTTCCAGCTTTGGCTGCCCAATCCGTGAGAGTGTCATAGAAGGTGATTTGTTCATCTTGTAGGGTAGCATTGTTCATGTAACCACTGGCTACGTAGAGCTCAAATCATTTCTTACCCACAAATTTTATCATTACGGCTCTCTTTGCGGTACCATCAGTTCTCGTGACAGACGGAGCCAGAGGCAGGGTTTTTGGGTTCCACAGAATCATTGATCCGATCGAGGCATCATTTTCATCAACAAATGACGTGCGAAACTGAATGCCTTTTTGAGTTATGAGTGTTTTAACTAATGCTAAATTTTCACTGTTTATGTTTGTTTCTGAAACACATACAATGTCCGCTCTGCCATCTATCATTAGATTACAAATGGTTTCAAGTTTTATGAGACTGCTTTTTACTTCATGTGCGTGTCTTAAACCCCTGAGGTTCATTCCCATTATCTTGATGTTATTTGATAGTTGGACTTGCTGCAGGCTTTCTAGTCTCCCTATTTCAGTTTGTTGCAATTTCCCTCTGTTGTTTCTGACTTGATGTAAGCATCTCCCCATTTTGTCATATTCATTCACAAAGTCGAAGGTGGTGTTGACACATTTGGTTTTGTAAACCTTCCTCTTGTGTTTGCGGGAAGATTTCCTCCTTTGCCCATATTGAGGGTTTTTATCAGCACATTTGGTGTTTGGGTCGCTGATCTGTCCAATGGGGGTCCTTAACGGTGTGGCTTTTCGGGGCCGCTTGTCTTGTAGACCATTGGTTCTGTCGGCAACCGTCAGCAGATGCCTAAGCTCGTCTCTGACCAAGGAGATAGCAAAATCATTCTCCCGTTATTTTGTAGTTCTACAGGTGTTGTCATTTTTCAGAAGCATTTTAATGTTGAGTTTGTTCAAATCATGCGACAAATCTCTGGCAAATTGGTCTGTGGAGTGATACCTCCAAGTACGAATAATGTTTGTTGCTTTTTGTGCTATGATGAAATTCAAGATTCCCGAGTTATTTGGGTGTTCCCCAAAGCTTAAGTTAATGAAACATTGTTTTATCTCATTGTCAAGTGTGAGGGGATGCTTGTTTCCCAAATATTTTGCTTGAATGCCATTAGCACAGTATATGATAGTCTTTTGAGGAACAAGGTGAAGAAAGACATACCAGATCCCATCGACATTTGATATATAGGTAGTGTTTGTGCGACCTGATTGTCTGGGTATGCAATGGTAAGAACCATGAGTTTTCTTGATATTAGTACTGACTTCCTTCAAGCGTTTTAGTAGTGGCCAGTCCAGTCCGAAGTGAGCGACAATGTTGTTCATATGATGAAAGGTGAGTGCCCCTTTTCGAGTGATTCTTCCAGGTTGGGAGGGGGGGTTATTTTGGGGGGGTTCCACTATCACCGATTCCTCAGGGCAACGAGGTGCCGTATTGTATCCTACATTCAAATCAACAACGATGATTGGCTTGACTTCCGCCCGCATTTCAAGGCGATATTTTTGGATTTCACTAAGCATGATGTCATGTCCTGTGGGTCCTTTTCTGAGATCTCTGTCTAAGTATTCTTCGAATGAGAGGGCTTGAGCCTCTCTGTTCCATTGAGCCCATCTGAACGCTGTTTTTGCAACCCATACCCCGCAATTGTAACTATCAGTTTGAAATGTTTCCTTAAAGGTGCGGATGGTAGAGACTTTTCCTTTGAGGGACATTCTTAGATCTTCCAACCAAACCCTAAGTGGTGATATAATGGAGTTGATTACGAACTTTTCAGCCTTTTCGCCAAAGGGATCATAAACATAAGCAAGGATGTCATTTTCTCCTGAAATTTTGATCATCAAGAGTCTCCAATGAATTGAATCACAAATCCCAATCTGAGTGTGTTGGTGCTTTTTGAGTTTATTGATAACAATACCGGTGAAATTATCCTCCTTACTGTTGAGTTTATAGATAAGGTGCTTTAGTTCAATCGGGGCAATGGTGCTAGGGTCACGTGTAGTCATGGCATCACCTACTTGAGTCATGTTGAGCCAGCCTTTGTCAGAGAAAAGGCCTTCTGCGAGGGATACATTTTTAATAACCTCATTGACGTGAACTCCCGCGCCACCTCTGATCGGCACAGTCTTCGATTTTTTGCCATTCTTCTTGGACTTGGTTCTACGGGGTGATCTCTTATACAAGTGTTTCCTTGACAATAACCTATAGAATCGCTTCCGCCTCAGTGTAGAGTAATGACCGTTTGCTCGTTTCTTGTGGGCCCAACGGTACGTGGTCCTCGGGCCAGGGGCAAATTTATGATAAATTCTCCAATTTTGTATGGTGAGGAAAGCCATCATATGATAGGTCATAACCCACGTGCCAAGGTTGTTTTGTTGCACGCATATAGCAAGTGCAACAATGCGCCATGTCATCATGACTAGAAAGAATGTTTAAAGCAACGGATCTTGATTTTAGGTCTATAGGCAGTTTAGCCAATGACAAGCAATAATTAAGCTTAACAGGATGTCTGCCTTTACAACTAAAAGGGTTGGTGGCAGTTTCTTAAACAGGGCATGTTAGTTTTGTTGCTTTGTGATGCGGTTGGTGCCCTTAAACTTTCGGAGGGCTCGTTGTGCAAAATGCATTTTAGGGTAAGACAAAGCAATTTTGTTCGGCATTTGGGACTTTTTATCAAAGATGCAAGGGAAGAGTGCTCCAATTGCCTTATGGCTCATATAAATAGCATAATGACCATGAAGGTAAAGAAAGGCATCTGACACAGTGAAGTGACCAGTGCTCAGCAAAGGGGTCAGGCTAGGCTCTAGCAATGCTGTCCTAATATCCCGCATCCGTAGGGTGGGACTGGATCTCCGCATCTGCAGCAGGATCAGGCTGGTCTTGAGCAGCAGAGACAGCGGCCATGTGCACATCCTCGTCCCAGGCAGATGGGATCTCTCTCGCATGAGTCCCCACGTGGTCAGCTAGGGGTGCTCCCTGATCTCTGCCCGGTGTTAGTGGGGCCTCACTCTCTCCACCAGTCCCCATGCCGTCCTCCGTCTGCCCAGTCTCAAATAACCTCGCCCCCGATGTCTCACCGGCGCCCCCCTGGTCCTCTAGTAGACTGTATCGAGGTCTGGTGGCTGCCGGGGGGGGAGTGGTGTCCGCCATCAACTCCGCCCGCTGTCTGGACCTGGCCCCACCTGCTGTCAGCGGGATCCTCGTCCATCCCTGATCATCAGGCCCCTGCTGGTGGATCTGCTGTCCCACGTGGGGGGCAGGCCCGCCCACGCTGATGGGATCTGGGTGCGAGTGTCTCTGTCCTGAGCTGCGTGGCTGCAGCGTCCGTGCCGTCGTCCGTGGGCCCACCTGTGCTCCAGCCTGTGCTCGGGAAAGGTAGTGAGGGGTGTCTGCCCTCCGCTGTGGGGCCAACACGCCATGTGTAGCCGCCGGGCCGCGCCTAGCGTCTCTCCGCCTGGGTGCTCTGGGGGCTATCTGCTGGCCTCCTCTGCCTCTCCCCGGCTGCAGTCTCTGGTCTGGCCTGCCCACTGGTCCTCCCCTGCCTCCCATGCTCCCTCCGCCTCCTGAGCCTCCGCCTCCTCCAGCTCCCCCTCCAGGTCCACCTCCATGTCCTCCGCCTCCTCCTCCCCCACCAGGCCCACCTCCAGGTCCTCCGTCTCCGTAGCCTCCTCCACCCTTACCCGCTCCTGGTCCAGCTCTCATAGCCCCCTCCTGATCTCTCCTCCTCAACCAGCATGCCCCCGAGTGATGACCCTCCGCTCCCTGGGGGTCCCGTGCATCCTGTAGGTGGCCGTCGTATCCGCAGGCGATGCCGTCAAGGTGACTTATCTTCACCACCCACTCGCTCGCCCAAGGCGGTGCGACACCGAAAGGTCCGCCAACGGGGATGCCGAAAGGGATGAGGTAGGCTGGGGCAGTAGTTCCGGCAGTTGGTGGGAGACTTACGATGAAAAGTTCAGGGGGCAAAGGCAGTCGTGTGCAGAAATTATACAACCATCACGAGATTTTCTCTTGGAAATATATAAATAAACTTTATAGTGTAGCGCCCCCTGAAAATTTCGAAACACTTCGGACTTGACCGCGCTTCAAATAAGCGGTGAAATAACCACTTTGGGGCATTTTAAAGCAGCTCTAGCGCAGTATTTTATTTTATTTGGTAACAATATTTTGTTTCAGAATGTCCCATTTCCTGACGAGGGCGCCTCCAAGCGCTTTACGAAGGCGACAAACGCAAGGTGACTGAACCTAATTATCGCATTCCTAGCGTTCCGTTTTCGCGCACACCGTTTATTGTTCCGTTTATTTCCGTTGGATCCAACTCTTCCTGCACAGGCATCTTGCTCTCAACAGTCTTGCTCACATTCTCACACCTTTAAGACGCCTACTGTGACTATTTGTTACTCACACGTGTGCTTTCTCTTGTCTGCACAGGTCACCATCATGAGTGGCACAATGGAGACAAATTCGACATGAAGCGCAAATCGAATTCAACATTAGCGTAGTGACCTAAGTGCCTGCCGGGTTTCGCCGCGGCCCTTCAGGACATTCAGTTCAGCGAAATTTGCAGTACAATACAAGCTTAACGTATCAACTGACCAACCTTGAGCTCAACCAACTGCGTACCGAATCTACTGGTCGACGCCTTTTGCATGATTCTGAGAGAAAAGGGGGAACTCCGAGGTCTCGCGCATCGGAAGGGAATAATTGCAGCACGTCCCGACCTTTGCTCTCTTCCACTTCCTGACGCTCGACATGCCAATGAACGCCACAAGAAGTCTCCTCCAGCGAAAATATCAAGCGACTTATTTCTTTAGCGTGCTGATCCTCGCAGGTGCGAGCAACCGCTTCGAGTTGAGCCTACCTGCAACAGATGAACCCAGCTCCATGAAAAGTTGTCTTTGTTTTTTCTCGCTGCTCACAGTATACTTGAAGTTGAACCCCAAGCAGTATGGTTGCATAGGAGATGAGCGACGGGGGTAACTTTGGGGAATGTTCAGGCCGTTTTGGCTTACCAACTCGATTCCAAAAGTTACAAGCCGGATCCCGACCAACGATATTTTTACTGTTCTTGATCTTGTCCCCCAGATTGTTGAGGACTTATAGTGTTCTGTTGGATATGCGGGCAAAGCTATTTTCTATACAAGATGGTGTGTTTTTGTCTGGCAGAATACTGTGAGAGGGAATAGCTGCTAGAATTTTGCTTATGCATAGGGTGACTAGTGGGGCACAATCCCTCGTACAACTTAGAGTAAGTTGCCCTAATAAGGTGCATGCACTTCGTAAGGATTCACTCTCACATTCTTGCATATAGCGTATAGTCCTGTGCCTTCGGATCTTGTTGGACTACTATGTCTTGAGTATTTTTTGTGCGCCCCACAAAGGCGAGCAGCGGGTGTTGATAGCACCACAAAGGCGAGCAGCGGGTG
>LGRX02009242.1:0-17604 GCA_001247695.2 Cymbomonas tetramitiformis | reverse complement strand
GCCAGCGGAGCCCATCCCTTGCAGGGTCGGAGGCACAGGCCGGGGGAGGCGCGCACCCCCGAGGATCCTGTTGCGGTGGATTGCGAGGTAGCGGCGCTGGGACTCTGTGGGCTTGCGCTCGTACTCCCCGATGGCATCCTGGAAGCCGAAGCCGAGGCGCCAGTCCGCGTTCACTGTGTAGTTGGTGGTGTACGTGCGCTCATATGTCCTGCTCGTCGCCTGCAGCGCGAGGCAGCCTCACGCAAAGCCCCCGCCCGGGTTCAGCCCGCTCAAAGTGCCGTGTGGCGTTATGCACTGTTATGTCACAGTTACAGTTATGTCTCCTTGAGCCACGGCCAACGCCCTAACCGCCGCCCATGACCCCTTATCCTACTCCACCATCTTCGTTGCGTTATCGCGTTGTGCCTTGCGTGAATAGCTTGCTAAGCTACTCTGATTCTGGCGAAAATCCTATTTAGCCAAACTCTGCCCCCGCGGCCAAGGAATTAGCGCATGCACACAACTCAGACCGCACTTCCGAGTACACTCTGTGTGCGCGCCGCCGCATGCGGCCTGAGGCCTCTCTCACGGGCAAGAACCGAGCCACCTGCCACGGTCCACGACTGCCCCAGTGAACCAACAATTGCTCTTTGAAGCAGCAATGCCCCACTCTGCATGCACGCCGCCCCAGCGGAACACCGAGAGCCGCATCCCAGGTACCTCGCCGCTGCTGCGAGGTGCACGGCGCGGAGCGGTAGAGGCGGGCAGGGGGAGTGCGCCCACCCTCTTCAGGAGCTTTCTTCTGCTTGGACTCTCCCAGTCCTCTTCCTCCACGCTGGCGCTGTCTTCAGTGGGGTCAGCTGCGTGTATGGGGCTGATGTCGCGCTCAGCTTCCTGACCCTCAGAGGCGTCCCCCACCTGGAACTCGTATTCATGGTACATCGGGGCCTCCGTCATCGGGTGGCCGTCGCATCGCGTGGTGAACATGTCCTCCGCGGAGCGCTTCTGTGCTCCCGCAAAGCCATCCACCTACGTCATGTCCCATCAGAGCAGCGCAACGCTGCGCACATGAGGCGCGTGCTGATTCGTGATCTCCAGCACATCGAGCCAAGCATCCGCATCATCCACTCCGCAACACACGTTCCGCTTATCGACAGTAGAGGCACGGACAGGCGAGGCGGGTGAGGCATGGCAGCAGCGATGCCGCAGGTCAGGGCAAAGCGGCAACCCGAGGCAGTCCGAGGCGCGAGAGAGGTGGCGGTAGAGAGAGGAAGTAGAGAGGAAGTAGAGGGGAAGTAGGGAGGAAGCAGAGGGATGCCATGGAGGCCTTGGCATGGCAGAGGGCCGGAGGGCGTATAAAGGTTGTTGCCGGCTGACACGGAGCCCTTGCCACACCGCCGCAGCAGCGGAAGCACGCGCCTGGGCCGCCAGGGCGAGGGCACGCACCATGTAGTCTTCGAGCTGCTTCAGGAGCAGCTGGGCCTTGAGGATGTACACCTCCACCAGGTCCTGGCAGCGCCCCATGCCACCTCGCGCACACGGCTGAGACTCCCGGGCGTGAGGCAAGGGACCCTATCGAGACCGCGGCACACGTCTGTGGGAAGAAGCAGCGCTTTTGAATCAGAAGCATTCCTCTCCACCACCCCTCATCGGGAACTCCAGTTGGAACATGCAGCCTCCAGTCTCCGCCGATGACCCACGCGGAGGACCCGGCCACGCCGAGGACCCGGCCATGTCGAGGCGTCTCGCACCCGGATGGTGGAGCTGGTGGCTCGCCTGCCTGGGGAGCGCGGGAAGGGCGTGGCAGCGCGGGCCCTTCCAATCCAATCCGATGTGGCAAAGTTGTCGAGGCGGCATACAAGCAACGAGTCGTGCGGCACGAACGATTCACACGAGATTGGATGTACACGGAGCCGGAGTAATGTTGCGTTACAACTGATTGAATAATCAAATAGTGTTACTCTTACATCTATTGCCCTAGAGTTATCCCCCGGTGTTCTATTCTACGGTAGGAGCGAAGCCCTCAGGCATCCATGCTGTGCTAGCAGGCTTCCATATATCCCAGAAGAGCAGTTCGTTGGGTTGCATGATCGCCTCACACAGAAGCTTGCACGTGCTAGGACGGAGCAAGAAAGACACGCCATACAGAGGTCAATAGATGACATCCCAAAGCTGCTAGCACAGCAAGGACGCCTGCGGGCTTCGCTCCAACAGTAGAATAGAACGCCGGGGGATGACTCTAGGGCAATCGATATAAGAGGAACACTATTTGATTATTCAATCAGTTGTAACGCAACATTACTCCGGCTCCGTGTACATCCAATCTAGTGTGAATCGCTCGTGCCGCACGACTCGTTGCTTGTATGCCGCCGCGACATCTTTGCCACATCGGATTGGATTGGATTGGATGTACAGCGCGGGAAGGGCCTGGCAGCGCGGGGAGAGCCTGGCAGCGCAGGGAGAGCCTGGGGAGCGCGGAAAGGGCCTGGCAGCGCGGGAAGGGCCTGGCAGCGTGGGAAGGGCCTGGCAGCGTGGGAAGGGCCTGGCAGCGTGGGAAGGGCCTGGCAGCGGGGAGCCTGGCAGCCGGGAGAGCCTGGCAGCGCGGGAGGTGGGCCTGGCAGCCGGGGAGGGCCTGGCAGTGGGAGAGCCTGGCAGCGCGGGGAGGGCCTGGGGAGCGCGGGGAGAGCCTGGGCAGCGCGGGAAGGGCCTGGCAGCGCGGGGAGGGCCTGGCAGCGCGGGAAGGGCCTGGGGAGCGCGGGCCCTCGAAGGGGAGAGTTGCGTGGGCAGAGCCAGTGCCGCACCTTAGCAGCCTCCTCCGCGTCGCTCAACATACTGTTGGCCACCTGCTGGTTGGCTGACAGCATGGAGAACCGGGCCAGCAACTCCTCGGCGCTCGAGATGAGCGCCGCGATGTTGTGCGCCTCCTGCCTCGAGGTCGCGCCCCACAGATTCAGCGTGTGCACTGCGAACTCCACCGGGTCGCCCCCCGCCTGCTCCACAGCTGCATGCACCCCCCTGAGTGCTGACTTGAGCTCGGCGCTTGTGCGCAGGAGGCTATCTGTTTCCTCCGAAATTACACCTCTGTACCCCAGCAACTCGTCCACCACCGGGGACAGTGAGTTGGCGCTGACGTTCCCCTGCAGCCCTGCCACCTCCGTGGGCATGCTCACTGACTGCTCCCGGGCGGCCTCGCCGAGGAAACTGCTCATGCGCCCGTCGCCTGCCGCGTCCATCAACACCGACCCCATGTCCTCGGTGCGTGCGGCCAATGGGCTCTTAGGGTCCTCGAGCAGCCCCCGGCGCCGGTCGCAGTCTGTGGACGCCGTGACTGCCATGGCCACCGTAAAGTTCACCACCAGGGATAGGCCGGAGGAGGAGGCTGCCCTCTCCCCGGCCACCTCGCTCACAGCCACCCCGACCACTTCCACCTCGGACGGCAACACTCGCTCCCCGGCGCTGCTCATGCCATCATTGGCCAGCGCCGCGATGCCGTCTCGGAATGCCGCCGCCTCCGCGCTGCCCGGGTCCTGCAGCACCACCGCTTGCGCCTCCGCCTCCGTGGCGTTCAGGCTGCCCACATCCATCACGGTGGTCGCGGCAACAGTGGAGGCCTCCACCACCACCACCTCAAGAAGTGCCGAGCCCTCGTTCCCGGCGGCGTCCTTTGCCACGTAGGCATACCGGTACACACCTAGGATGCACGCAGCCCTAGGATCAGCCGACAGACGCCGCAGGCCCAGTATCAGCCGACGGACAACGGCCCGCAGCCCTCAGTCACAGGAGAGAACTAGAATAGTAGCATGACTGGGAAAACCATACACCCTTTTTGGTATTGGACCGTAACCCTAATATATATGAAAATGTATGTACAAGGCAGACCATGTGCGAAGGCGATGTTAGATGCTAGAACGGTACAGCATTGAAAGGAACACATACGCCCAGCAATGCCAAGCCACAAACCCCTGACTCACACCCTCGGGCATGGACACATTGCAACTGACAACTGCAAATGGTTTTGTGATAAAGCTCTGCCTTTAACAAAGCAAGGGAATCGGAAGCAGGGACCAGAAACCTTGGCAGCCACTACTGCAAAGCATGATGCCATAGACTCTGAGCTAGAGCACAATAGGTGGCCTTGCCTAACGGGGTGGAAGGGGAAGCAGGGAACAAAGACCTTGGCAGCCACTACTGCAAAGCATGATGCCATAGACTCTGAGCTAGAGCACAATAGGTGGCCTTGCCTAACGGGGTGGAAGGGGAAGCAGGGAACAAAGACCTTGGCAGCCACTACTGCAAAGCATGATGCCATAGACTCTGAGCTAGAGCACAATAGGTGGCCTTGCCTAACGGGGTGGAAGGGGAAGCAGGGAACAAAGACCTTGGCAGCCACTACTGCAAAGCATGATGCCATAGACTCTGAGCTAGAGCACAATAGGTGGCCTTGCCTAACGGGGTGGAAGGGGAAGCAGGGAACAAAGACCTTGGCAGCCACTACTGCAAAGCATGATGCCATAGACTCTGAGCTAGAGCACAATAGGTGGCCTTGCCTAACGGGGTGGAAGGGGAAGCAGGGAACAAAGACCTTGGCAGCCACTACTGCAAAGCATGATGCCATAGACTCTGAGCTAGAGCACAATAGGTGGCCTTGCCTAACGGGGTGGAAGGGGAAGCAGGGGCCACGTAAGGGAGGCGGGATGATTGATGCGGGCGAAAAGGATGAGGCAGATGAGACGGCTGTACAGGAATCGGCTAAGGCTATGGCATCGGGAGAGTTAAGCGTGGAGAATGACATGGATGAGTTAGGGGATGGTCCCGAGGTCCGGAGGGGGCAAATGAGGTTTTTCAGAAAGACTGGGGTGGAGATGGCGGGCATTAAAAAGGACGCCTGACTTGTCATATCTCGAGCATACAGTCAGGCGCCAGTTGAACTGCTGCGAGCAGAGGCTCAGAAGAGGGCGCACACCGAGTGCAGCGGTATAAGGAGGCCTGCGGCCGGTCGGTCGGAAGACCATCACCGGCTGGCACGGTCGCAGGTGATGCGCACCAGCGAGGGGGAGGAGGGAGGACAGCACTGGGTCTGACATGAGGCGCATACAGGCTCGGGCTCCCCAACACTCGGCACCCACGTGGATGCTCTGCTCACCTGGAAAGCACTCGTGGAGGCCTATCATTCGGCACGGCTGACCGCTGCAGTCATCCTCCATGCTCCTGTCTTGAAGCACCTCGAGGGATGAGCTCACGTCCCCGGAGGACTCATCCACCGCGTCTGCGTAGCACGCCGCCTCGCCGTCGGAGTTGTGCATCGCGGAGGAGCACGGAGTCAGCGCGGCGGCGGCCGCGGCATCGCCGTAGCGGATCCGGATGACTGCAGGGCCGCGGAAGGACACTATAGGCGGAGTCCCGTCCTCCTCGGCCTCGGTCATGACCGAGTCCCGCATCGCACAGTCCACGTTGGAGCATGCGTAGTCCGCGCACAGCTGCTCGCCGCTTGCGCACGGCGAGATGATGGTGATGTGGCGCTGCACGCTGGCCTCCTGAGCAGGAACCGCGTCGTCGTACACAATGAAGCTGATCTCGAAGACCGTTCCCACCTGGCAACACGCCCGCCCCCAGCCCAGGCCATCAGCGAGCATCGGCATCATCACAATGGAACCGGGCGATAGCACCGGCAGGATGCTGGCCTGCCAGGCAGACTGGTGAGTGCGCATGCAGGTTGATATAGGTCACAGCGTAGGGGCCCAAGGGGGGGGGGGCAAGCATGCACGCCCGCTCTCTGCCCTCCTCGGTGGACACAGCAGGCCTCGCTGGCGAGTGCCGCCTGCTCAGACTGCTACTCTTGGAAGCTGTCTCGAGAGGGAAGGAGGGAATCCTGATGGGAACCAGAGGTGGGCGAAGAGGATCTCCTCGGAGGCCGCGGGGGGGCGCGCACCGCCGAGCTGGTGTTGATGCATCCGTTGATTCCCTTGTACACCGTCTCGTGCCCTGGGCAGCCACGGCTGAGGCAATCCGACGGCGGGCAGGACAGCACGCGTGCGGTGAGATCGCCCGACTCCTTGTCGGAAGCAATGATCCCGGGCTCGCACAGCAGCGACGCGCTATCCCGCTCCTCTTCGTTGGCGCACATGCGGTAGACCTGGTGCTGCTTCACATCCACGTAGCTGATGGGCACTGCGACGGTTGTGATAAGCTCGATGGAGGGCGGCGCGTCCGCCACCTCTTCCGTCTCAAAGGCTCCCTCCAAGTTGTCCAAGCAGACTCCGTTCTGGCTGCACGTGACCTCGTTCGGGCACCGCACCTCGCCGTAGGTGCACGTTGCGGCAATCGTCACTGAGCGCGTCACCTCGGCCATATACCCAGCGCTGTTGAACACCGTGAACGTGATGTTGTAGTGCCCTATGGTGTGGATGTCAATCCCGCAGCCGCTGATGCCCTGCGGTCACCATGGAGGCACCATGCCCGGCAGAGGATCCCGCGTTAGCCACCAGATCATCGCCTGCGACCTCAACACACAGGCGAGATGCGTCCCCAATGGAGAGGCAAGCTGCTGCCACGTGCCGCAGACACCAATGGCCTCGGCCGAAGCTTCTTCAGCTTCAATCCCTTCGATTAACACCTGGCGTCTCCTACAGCGATGGACAATACGCGTCATACAAACATGAGTCACACCTACGAGGTACCAGATGTCCAGGGTGCTGATGCAGACAGAGGCAACCCCTCCGCAGCTGCTGCTGCTGTGTTACGATTATTGGGCTTTCACTGGTGCGAGGACCATCCTTCACGGCCACCTCGAGAACCTCAGGCCGCTACGGAGGCTCCTTTAGGGACAAGGGCGGATCCGGGAGACCAGCTGCGAGTGGAGCCTGGCAGAATTGAGCGTGGGCCGATGAGGGGGGTTGAAACAGTAAAAGCACCTTGTTGATGTACTTATTGGTGACGCCGTCTGCGGAGCAAGCCAGAATGTACATTGACAAATCCCCATCGAGGACATCGGACGCCACCGCTCCACGGTCGCACACTTGATCTGTAAAGCCGCCCTCCTTCGGGCACGCCGCATAGGGCTCGCCATGTCGCAGCGTGAGCTGGGATGGGCCGATGAGCTTCAGCGAGGGGTGAGATGGCGCCACCGTTTGCCGGAACTCCTCTTCCAGTTCCAAACCCGGGCACAGCCCAGCCTCGCTGCATAAAGGCTGCCCGTAGTCGTCCCGGCTGCAGACTTCCTCGACCTGCTCCACAACACCCTTGCTCCCTCTCTTCTCTCCCCCATGGGGCACCTCCAGCACGGCCCCGCACATCTGCGGGAGGCGGACGAAAGGCGAGGGGCTGCGGAGACTTGAATCATGAGGCGCGCACCCTGCCGTGTGGTCCCCAATCACAGACGTCGATGACGTAGACTCGGCGGCGCCGGATATCCGCCTGATTGCCGGCCTGGTCCATGACGCTGTACTCAATGACGTAAGGCTCCCCACCAAACGTCGGCAGGGACGTGTCCACCAAGCTCGCACCAAACGCAGACACGGAAGCTGTTAAATTTCCATCCACGTTATCCTCCGCCACCACCCCTGGATCCACAAAATAGTCCCCCTGCCGGAGCGAGGCCCCCACCCCCTCTTATAGCATCACGCCAAGGCCCGGCGAGTCCTCGGGGAGGTCGGGCGCCATTCAAAGCCAGCCCACCACCATCCCAGTGGAAGCGAGAAGCATTTCGGAACAAGGGCCGGGGCGACAAGATACCATATGCACTGAACTGGCGTGAGATCGGCCAACAAAAGCCAGCCCACCACCATCCCAGTGGATGTGAGGAAGCAAATCAGAGGAGCAGGCGGACGTGGCTTGGGTACTAAACTCATACATATTCCCAGCGGTGCAGCAGCATGGAAAAGATAATCTGATATGGCCGATCAGCCTTCAACAACAGGTCGGTGGTCCTGGGTTCTGCGGTAGCGGGACCCTGCTGCCCATGCCCCCATTAGCTCAGTGCAGTGGACCGCCGCTGAGCAGCGAGATGGCCAACAAAGCCGGCCCACCCATCATCCAGTGGATGGCGGAAACTAAAATCAGGCAGAAGCCGGGGCCGTGACAAGATACCACAAACTCCTGCATGTTCCCCTTTACAATTACTACAAAGCAACATGGAAAGACGCGAGTAATGACGGTCATGGCCCAACGTGATTGACCAGATCTCGATGCGCAGCGGAGTAGCGGGGGCCTGCTGGCATCACCCCCCAGTGGCTCCGGTCGATGGATGGGATGTTGGTCCATGGTTGTATCAGCGATACGTCTACACAGCATGGACACCCCATGTCAAGAAACATCGGGCACCTAAGTGCTCCCCACAAAATTCAAGGGAGAACACAGAAGTTGTACATCTACCACCTTCTGCTGCTCTGCAACCGACAGGCAATCTACCAAGAGCTCTCCAAGAGGCAGTGCCCGCCAGAATGGCACCACAATGGACCATACGCACGCACGCATCCAAGTAGAGAAGAAAGTGTGGGGCAGCTGGGAGCTCATCCAGCTGTGCACTGTGGGTCCGCTCGGGGAATGTTCCATGTCGGTGCGCAGACCCAGGCAAGGCAAAGGCGAGTGAATCGCGGGGACACACACAGACATCCCTTCTCCACGAGTGAGCTCCGAAGAATCCAGACCAGTATCCCAGAGTGCGCGCCAAATCCTTTCATCCCGGGTATGGGTACGTAGTGCAGGCGATCTTCTGTGGCGTTTCGGTGCCATAGAAACTGGTCCAAGGAAAAGCATACAGAGAGAGAGAGAGTCGGGATCAGGCTGCTCCTGTAAGGCAATCAATCGTCCAGGTGCCCGCACCCTGCTCAGGACGTGTATCATTAGGATGATTCCTTCTTCATTCACGGCCAATTCGCCGTCTCCCAGCAGGGTGACCATCGGCGGCGTGGTGTCCTCCTCCGGGATGTAGCCATCCACCTCGAGGTCTGCGTACACCCTCTGCAGCAAACCCGAGAAACGCCGTTTCCAGATCAGCGCTGGTGAAGCCCGTGCAGCCGCTCGATCAGAGAAGGGAGGGCATCCACGCTGCTGCCACGATTCTGACCACACCGGCTTTTCCCTCCGCCTCATTCACACCTGCTCCAGCGGGGGGGGGCGACCTCCTGCTTCTCGCCGCGCAAGGGGGGCAGGGGGGCAGTAGCAATGAGCTCATCGCTGCCGCACAAAACCTTTGCGCCGGCACCGCGCTCTTTTGATGGCTTCGGCGTGTGACAGTGAGAGGGGCGTAACCATGGCAAGCACGCCACGTGTCGCCTGGTCGGCTCCCTGAGCTGAGCAGCGACGTGAAAGGAGGTCCGGAAAGAGGGAGGAAGGCTGAGGTCGCGGGCAGCCTTACCAGGCTGGTGTCCAGGCAGACACACTTCACAGTGCCGTCCCGTTCCTCTGTGCAATAGGCGCACACTGTCCCGAGCATGTCCTGCCATGCCACACATCAGCCCCACCGCCACCATGCCCCACAGTGAAATCCGCGTCCTAGATGACAGATATCAACGGCTGTTACCCTCGCGACACCACAGAGTAGGCCCTGCAGCGAAATCCGCGTCCTAGATGATAGAGATATCAACGGCTGTTACCCTCGCGACACCAAAGAGTGGGCCCCGCAGTGAAATCCGCGTCCTAGATGACAGAGATATCAACGGCTGTTGCCCTCGCGACACCAAAGAGATGCTTCCGTCTCCGTTACATGACAAGCCCTGTCGGTTGGGCTCACCTCGCACACGTACGAGGGTAGGCTACAGTACTGTAGCACTGACACCTCGCGCTTCACCACTGCTGCCTCGTTGAGGGCAGCATCCACGGCGGTGTATGTGATGATCAGCGGCGAGTCACCGGTGACGCAGCACGTATCAATGTCACCTCCGTGAACCGTGACCGCGATATAGCCGTCCACCTGCATATTCACCAGGACCCAAGTCAGAACCAGGCTTGCACGTGGCCAATCGCAGGCTCTGGCACCCACCGGGCCCCAAGTATTCACGCGGTGGAGGGTGGACTGACATATCTCCGCTCACCTCATCATACGCAACGGCTCCCTCGTCGAGGTATGTGTCCCTCTGGAACAGCTCGACCTGTGCTGAGCCCTGAAGGATGATCGTTGGGGGTTCCTGCATGCCCCCATTGTGTAGCCCTCCCTCCACCCGCCGCTTACCTCCGCATCCTGGCCTCCGCCACGTGGCATTGTTCAAATGCGGGTGCAAGAAAGCACCGCAGAAGGCCCAAGAATCACCATCGACGCGCCCTTGCTGCCAAACTCCAGTGAACTTGGCCAAACGGGGGGAGGCGGGAGGGGCCACACGGGGCGTGTAGCGCACTGGAGGGGAAAGCACAGGGCAGGCCAGGCCCACCGCGTCAGCAATCTCAGGCGCCTCGTACTCGTCGTACTCCAGCCCGGTGACCTTTTTGAGCGGCGGCGGCGGTGAATAGCCTTGACGCAGAGTGTGCTGAAAGGGGTCGGGGGCCAATGGGGTCTCTGGAGGTGACGGCGCGGCGGGGTAAGGTGGAGGAGCAGGGGGCGATAGCGGTGAGGAGGGAGAGGAGGGAGAGGAGGGCAAAGGAGGGCGATGGTGGCGGTGGAGAGGAGGAGGAGCAGATCTGGGGGTGTTGGGGGTGGTTTAGGTGGGGGCGAGGGTGAAGGCGGGGGGGGGTTGTAGATGCGGAATTCGACACCTAGAGTGTGGTTGACACATGTCACCTCGCCATACGCCGCCCACGCGGTGCTATTGAACACATCCGCGGGGGCAGTGGCAAGCAGATGCTGAAAGGAGAGGCGCGTTCCAGGGGGCAGGTCGGAGTGGAAGAACGTCACAGAGTGCACCGCAGTGCCGACGTCGCTGCCGGCCGCGATGCCCACCACCTCCACCTCGGTTGTGGCTGCCACACCGGCTGCGGCCGCCATTGCAGCGATGTAGTCGCGCGTGAAGGAGGCGCGCCGCGCGGGATCATCCAGCGCACGAGGCGCCAGGCCATCAAACAAGATCACCGACTCCACGGTGTTCGCCATGGCATGCCCAGGTGGTGGCGGAAAAGGGGGCGTGGGCGGTGGCGAGGGAGGCGGTATCAGAGTCATCTGCATCCGAACCAGGGCGCTCAACGGTCTTTTAAACTGGTGGCACGCCTTTATGTTCCGCCCAGGATGAAAGCAAACGCATGTCGCCTATGGGAGGGCAGCGCGGATCGCCCACGCGGGTTTTTCGCCTCTTCCGATGTGCCTAAATATGGGAGGGCAGCGCGGATCGCCCACGCGGGTTTTTCGCCTCTTCCGATCTGCCTAATCTGCGCTGACTTCTGCCGGCCAGGAAGGCCTGCATCACTGCAGCAGTGACTCCGCGCCACGACCTTCGAGCTCCGCGGCTTGTTTGCCGCTGAGGCATGATATACAACGGCAGGAAGAATGTTCTGAGATGCGGCACTGTATATCAAACCTTCCAGATTATGCACTGTCTGGTCAGCTCACGCGCCTCGAGCACTCCCCTACAAAGCTGGAAGCGCGAGGAAGGTTGGCCGAGCAGTCACTTGCAGGCGGTGCGGGATCGCGTGTACGTCAGCCACGCGGATTGCGCACCTGCACAAGGTCGAGGGTGGCGCCGCGATCAGCGATGCCCGGCGAGGCGAGAATGGCATCCAGGGGGGTGGCATCGAGGTAGCTCGCGAAATCGCTTGCGGAGGTATCAAGGGAGCCATCCTTGTGGGCAAAGTACACCGTGGCGGAGATGGAGGCAGCACCCCGGTATCCGACCTGATCTAGTACCACCGCATCGAACGCGACCCCGGCCGCCTCTGCGAGGTCCTTCCTGAGGTCCCTCTGCGCGGCGGACCCCAGGCCCATCGCCCAGCTCATGCACCGAGGCATGTGATATGCTCATGCCGGTGGGGGCGCTAACAGAGGCGCTAACATAGGCGCTAACAGAGGTTGGAAAGCAGGTTGGGGGGATATTTGCATACACGCGTGGGCCCCAAGATGTGTGTTCTTCGCTCGCAGGGAGCCTCTTGCAGCGCATGTGCACACCGACTTCAGCACGGATGCCCTCGAAGCGCCCCTGGCGAGCTGGCCCATCAGCGCCACAGCTTTGAGCGTGGCATACATGGACCGTGGCACATCGCATAAGTTGGAGCTATATGCAGCCTTCTGCCTGATTCCGGGCACGTGGCGGATAAGCGCGCGCAACACAGAGATGGCGCGCGAGAGAGAGGGAGCGCGCGCGTAGAGATGCTGCCATGGTGAGTGGCGGATGAGCGCTCGTGCAACACAGATGTCACTGAGATAGCGGCACACTCCGAGCGAGCTCCCAGGCAGCGCGAGCAGCATCACTCTCGGCATTGGCGCTTTCCAAGGCGTCGCCTCGCACCAGTCCCGTCCCCGTCTCACCTGAAGCGTCGCGTCCAGGTCGCTAGCGCTCATCGCCGGGAATGTGACGACCACCGTGACGGACGTGATAAGGGTTTCTGATGGGGGGCACCATCCGCGACGTAGGGTATCCGGTGAGAGGATGGGCAGACAGGGAAGGCGGCGGGGACGGGGTAATGTCAGCTCATTATTTTTGAACACCAATCACACGAGCTAAAACAAAGCTAACCGGTCGCTGCCGTCTTGCCCACACCCCACGATGCTACTGCCGCTCTGGGCACAATAGCAAGGGGCGATGCACCGGTACCACTGCTCAAGTGGATATGCTATAGCAAAAGGCGCCGCTCGCCAGCCATCACGACAAAAGTGAAAGGTGATCAGCACTCGTCACTGCCTCCCCGGACATGCACCAGCAAAGGGTCATCTGTCACTCCGCCGCTTTGGACACAGCAACAAGGTGGCGAATCAGGTGCGGAGAATCGATGCGCAAGGACCAAGATGTCGAGCCCTCTACCTGGGACGGGCGGCGGACAAGGCGGGGTAGGCGGGGTAGGCGGCGATGGTGGGCGCAGCGGTGGAGGAGGCAGGGGCAGGGGTGGAGGCGGGGGGATAGGGGGGAGGAGGGCAAGGGGAAGATGGAAGAGGGGGCATAGGTGGAATGGGTGGAGCGGGTGGAGTGGGTGAGAAGGTGGAGGAGGAGGCGGCGGTAGAGGAGTGGGGCGGCGGCGGTGACGGTGGCAAGGGGGTAACGGCAAAGGTGGAGCGAGGTGGAGGTGGGGGGTATCGGCGGGGGAGGCGGGAGGGGGTGGAAGACGGAGACAGCGCCTATGATCCGGTGGGGCACGCTCTCGTTGTAGAAATAGATTCTGCCCTCCAACGTGTAGTCCCCGACCGCGAAGCCACATATCGCCACGGTGCACGCGTCGCCGATACCAAACGGGCACACCTGCGCCCAGTTGGGAGCCCTCAGTTCCAGCCGCCCCACAGCGAGCACCCGCATCTGCCTGCCTCCGATATATCCGTTGCAAATTGCAGCAGACCCGAGCAGTCTTCAATCACCCGGCAGACCTGGCGGCATCCGCCGCCCCAACAGTCGCCCCACGGCAGACCCTGACGGCACCCCTTGGTATCGCCCCACACTTCAACCCACCCGTGGCGCACCTTAGTATCCCCCCACACCGCAACCCACCCCATGGCGCACCTTAGTATCCCCCAACCCACCAACCGGCGCACCTTAGTATCCCCCACACCGCAACCCACCCCATGGCGCACCTTAGTATCCCCCACACTTCAACCCACCCCATGGTGCACCTTAGTATCCCCCCATACACCCCCCATGGGTGCAACTTAGTATCCCCCCACACTTTAACCCACCCCATGGCACACCCCCCGCACTTAACCCGCCCCATGGCCAAACCCTGCCTATACGCACTGTCTGCCCTCACTCCAAATCACGGCATACCCTGCTAGCCCTGAAAGTGGAGAGGGACTGATGGGACGGCGGGGGGAGCCTAGCGTCTGCCAGGGTCCACACACGGACAGAGACGGGATCGGGCACTTTGGTGGGGGCGAGAGAGAGGGTGGCAGGCATTCAGAGGACTGGAAGGGGGCAGGGGGGAAGCAGCTGGGGGCTTGGCGAGGGGCGCAGGGGGGGCATGGAGAAGCGGGCGGCTTTGGGGCCCACAGGGGTAAGCAGAGAAGTGGGTGGAGAGCAGTAGACAGGCCTGGGTGGTCTGCACAGAAGCCAGCACGAACCACGCAGAACAAGGAGGTAAAGGGGAGGCGAGATGGGCAGGTACCTGCGAGGAGTTGAGGCTCCACGAGAGGTTGGCCTGCTGGGATATGGCCTGCACCTCCATGGAGGCAATATGGATGAGGAACGGTCCAGTGAGGGACCAGCACGTGGTGCTGTCCACGCCCGTGTGGAACAGGTGGTTCGCGATGGAGGCATTGGGTTGTTGTACAAGAGCGAAGTTGGGGAGCGGGGGCGATGGAGGAAGGGGAGGGGGTGGAGGGGTGGGGGAGGGGAGTAGGCGGTCCACGGAGCTGGTCTCAATGTCGGACACCGAGATATCACCGTAGGTGGAGCTGAATTGAGTGAACACAGAGGCGGGGGAGGTGCTGAGGAGACTGACGAAGCTCGCGCTGTCAGAGGTGGCGGAGGGCGAAAAGTAAACGTTGCAGGAAACTGTCACACTGCCGCTGGCGATGCTGGTGATGACGGCGTCTGAATCAGGGATCCCTGCAGCTGACGCCATCTGGCACACCAACAAGCCGCCGAATGTGGCACAAAAGTTAGCGTCATGGCCCCCCTAGGCTTCCTGCGCTCACCGCAAGAAGCTGTCTAAGTGCCGCACCAAACATCAGGCCTCGTCGGGGGAGCATCCCGTGGGCATGCCCCTGATCTGAAACCCTCTCCGGGGAGCACCCGGTGGCTCCTCCAGGGGGGCATCCCGTGGGTCACACCCCCCAGGCTGCAGCCTCCTCCAGGGGGCGCATCCCGTGGGTCACACCCCCCAGGCTGCAGCCTCCTCCAGGGGGCGCATCCCGTGGGTCACACCCCCCAGGCTGCAGCCTCCAGGGGGCGCATCCCGTGGGTCACACCCCAGGCTGCAGCCTCATCCGTGGGTCACACCCCCCAGGCTGCAGCCTGCAGGGGGCGCATCCCGTGGGTCACACCCCCCAGGCTGCAGTCTCCTCCAGGGGGGCATCCCGTGGGTCACACCCCCCAGGCTGCTGCAGCCTCCAGGGGCGCATTCCGTGGGTCACACCCCCCAGGCTGCAGCCTCCTCCAGGGGGCGCATCCCGTGGGTCACACCCCCCAGGCTGCAGCCTCCAGGGGGCGCATCCCGTGGGTCACACCCCCCAGGCTGCAGCCTCCAGGGGGCGCATCCCGTGGGTCACACCCCCCAGGCTGCAGCCTCCAGGGGGCGCATCCCGTGGGTCACACCCCCCAGGCTGCAGCCTCCAGGGGGCGCATCCCGTGGGTCACACCCCCCAGGCTGCAGCCTCCAGGGGGCGCATCCCCCAGGCTGCAGCCTCCAGGGGCGCATCCCGTGGCTCACACCCCCCAGGCTGCAGCCTCCTCCAGGGGCGCATCCCGTGTTTCCGGGGACTGAGATTGACATACCTGCGAGGAGAAGGAGGATCTGAAGGAGGTATTAAAGGCGTCGTCGGAGAAGGAAGCGAGGTCGAGATTAGAAAATGCTGTAACAAATGTTACCACCTCAACGGAAAGTAAGCCTGGAGGCGGGGAGGGACTAGGAGGTGGGGGACTCGGGGAGCTTGGCGGTGGGTTTGGAGAATAAGAGAAAAGGTAGGCTTAAGAAGCAGGTAGTAAGGGGCATCAGGACTGGAGGGAGAAGTGATGGAAGGAGCAAGAGAGGAAGTATGGAGGGAAGGGAGGTAGAGGATGTGGAAGAGAGGAAGGTATGAAGTGAAAGCGAAGGAAGGAAGAGAGGGAGACTTAGGTAGAGAAGAGGTAGAGGAGAGAAGCAGAAACTTGGAAAGAAGTGAGAGAGAAAAAAGTGGAAAGCGGGGAGAGTGATGGAAGGAAGGAAGGGAAGGTAGAGAAGAGTAGAGAAAGGCAGAGAGTGGAAGCGGAAGGAAGAAGAAGTAGTAGTGAGCGAGAAACAGTGGAAGAAGAGAGTAGTGATGAGTAGAGAAGGAAGCGATAGCGAGAGTGGAAAGAGAAGAGAAAGTGAGAAAACGGAAGAAGAAAGGTAAGCGATGAAAGGAAAGGAAGGGGTGGGAGGTGGAGGAGGTGGTGGAGGAGGTGATGGTGGTGGAGGCGTGACTGTGCCATAAAAGTTTACTTCCTGCAGAGTATAAAGCTTGCTCAGTCCCCTTCCCGCTCCGCTTCGGACAATTTGGCGACATCTCCTTCCCGGCCCGCCTCAAGCCAAAACCCCTCACACTCCCCTTCCAGCCCGCCTCACACCAAAACACCACCGTTCCCCTTCCCAGCCCGCCTCAAGCCAAACCCTCACCTCCCCTTCCAGCCCTTACTCAGGCAAACCTCTGCTCCTTCCCAGCCCAACTCAAGCCAAACACTCTCAACTCCCCTTCCCAGCCCGCCTCAAGCCAAAACCCCTTACGCTCCCCTTCCCGGCCTTCCTCGGGTCAAACCCACAGAAATGCCAACATTTCGACAGGGCGTGGGCTGCTGACCGGAGCACTGACGAGTCTGCCGCAAGTTGAGAAGGGTGGAAGATGCGGCTCCGAGCAAAGGCTCAGCGAGGCCGCTCAGGGCAGGTGGGAGGAGAGCGAGGGGCAGAAAAGGGCGGAGATCCTCAGAGCTCGGCAAGGACACCTCACCCTAACGCAAGCCTTGGACGGAGGGGGTGTGGAGCACGCAGGTGGGGGGTGGGGGTTGCTTGTTTACCTTGATCCACGGCTGACTGGCCACAGGTGGCTGCAAGTACACCCCTCCAAGCTGCTTGATGTGTATGCCCCAGTGAGCCCCGATGTTCGCGAAGCCCCACCTGCGTGTGACACTCTCCAGTCCCAATCCCCCCTCACTCCGGACGGCGTGTAGCATGCGTCTCTGCTTGCCTCTCTCTCCGGCTGCGCAGGAAGCAAAGCTGATAGCCAAGCATATCAGGTCACCCAAACCCTAAACCCTGTTGAGGAGCGCCGAGATGACGCCGGAAGGAGCCCACGCCGGGCTCTCTGCCCTGCCGCGAATTGGATATTCCTCCAAGCAGGCTCAAGAGACGCTATGCCTCCCCTGGAGAAAGAGCGGAGTTCAGAACTCCAGGATGGGTTCTACTGCATGATCCCGACAACTTCTCCGCGGTTGCCTTCCTCCCTGAACCACTTTAGGGAACGGGATGGGTTGGACGCACCCCCCACAGGACTGGTGTGTGCTGTTTACATCGCCGACGGTGGAGCTGCAGTTTTTGAGCAGCTTGGTGCATGTCGCAGGAATGGTCGGGCTGGCAGGCATCATGTTGCCGTACTCTGGGTTCTGGAATTTGGGATCAACCCCATACGCAGGAAACGGGTTGCACAGGAAGATGCTGTAGGTCAACACGTCATGTATCCAGTCACCGCTCTGCTCAAAGCTGAAGCTGTCCACCATCTGCTCCGACTCCAGAGAGAACTTGATCCACCAATCGTTGAAGCCGTCTGCGCACAGGGAGGTGTCCGGCTGCCAATGGGTGCTCATATTGCTGTCCGTGAGGTGTTCCGTGCTGCCGCCACAGTTGGACGTGATAGAGGCTACTTCAAAGATGTTTACGCCACTGATCAAAGGTGGG
>LGRX02009241.1:0-36106 GCA_001247695.2 Cymbomonas tetramitiformis | reverse complement strand
TACTCGTGGATACGGGTATTCTGTGGCTTTCCTGGAATAAGTCTCAGAAGTGCCTGGAACTTGCCGGTTTAGGCCCAGTCTATACAAGAGTTGAGTTGGAGTTGGAGTTTGTATAATTCCTGATCATTTTTGATCGTAAGAATTCCATTGGCTGAAATTTTCTGGCGGGAACTCAGAAACCCAGAACTTCAGAAAAGAACATCAAACTTCAGGAAATAAGAGCATCTGACGTTTGGAGGTCGACCCCCCAACCCTTACAGATTTCATCCGCTTCTTATGGGTTAAAAAGGAGCAAGTATAATCCGAGTGCTCACATGCGACCTCCTCTAGAAGTCCTCTCGGTCCTCAGACAGGGCGGAGAAAATCCAAGTCCCCTTTTGCATATTGCTTGACTCTCTTCAGGATATAACGTGCTGAGGAGATAGGAATTACACAAACGTCCTGCAACAGCATTTCACGCAACCAATCAAAGACACGACCTTGGTAGGAGGATTGCACACTGCACCGACCACTTCTGACTGCAGGGTGCAGACTGCACCGTATTCACTGCCCTGCTCCGCCTCCTGTTCGGCAACACCTTCAATCCCATCGCAGAAGACACTAGGGGGGATCCAACACACCACAAGACGTACATTCAATTATGTATATTTATAACGCTTATATATATATAAATATATATATATACATACCACTCGGTTAATAAATAAATGAATGATACTATAAATGATAATGTACATTAACAAATTTGATACTATACAATTTCGTGAAGAAAATATCTTTTACAATCTAGACTTACGCAATCTGCTCGATATTGGACAACGCAGGAAGGTCGAATGGATCTAACAACACATACACTCCGAAGGAGTGTCACTTCTCCCCTTTTGTCATCTGACAATCAATTCACAGGGCCTAATGGCAACTCATTGTTCTCGTCATCAATCACGTCCCTCCGAACGAAATTCCAGGTATATCTAAATGATCATGATCACGCCAGAGCATTGCAGACGCCACGTTCTCTTCGAAAACTTCTGCGACGAAAAACAGCCACATCCCCAACGACCGATTCCACGGATTACTTGCTAGTCACGTGCCACTTATCATGATAATCTAGGTGGAAAGCCCACGGCGGTACCTCATTTCCAACTGTCACTGTGCACTGGAGGGGCTCCGGATGAGGATGATGCAAGACGCATCAAGGATGGCCTTCTGCTCTCTGCATGTGCTCATAGAGACATTCCAGAGCATTTCTAGGTCACTAGGCTAAAAGGCAACCAATGCACGGCAGAGATACTACGGGTCAGCTGTATTTCGATCCTGCCTCGATTCAAGTAAACCCGATATAGGCAGAAAGTGGTTGTCGTTGGATGAATTGGTGTGGATGGCAGCACGCTGAATTCTGCCCGTTGGCAATGTGACGGCTATCCTAGTAATTGATATGCACAGATGATGGTTCCTTCGACTAGCCTTGCCACAGTGAGGCAGCATCTGCACTGTACCTTGATGTCTCTGGATCTTACGGTGACCGAGCTCCAGGTGGTCAAGGCATGCTTTAACCTTCTGTCGTGATTGCATCTGTCGCAGTAGCTTCTTTGCCCGCCGCTTTGCCTTGACCTCCTCTGCCGTGTGCAGAAAGAAACCTGCAAGAGCCCATGCCCAGGCTACCCATCGCAAGCAGAAGCAGGGTGGCCACCAGCCACCGGCAGGGAGGCCGCCAGGCAGAGGCAAGGTTACCAACGCATCAGAGATCAAGGTTTCATTCAAAATACAGGGAGTGAGAACACAGCATGAGGGCATCAACACATCGAAGACGCCCAGGCTCCTTCATACGGCACCTGATACAACCGTGGGCTTCGCAAGCCTCTGTTCGCTTCACCCCTGTCCTGACAAGGGTTTGCTGACCCCAATTCGACAAGGAGACGACCAGAACACACATGCGCAACAAATAGACATAGCCCATGAGAGGGGGCTATGCAACCCCCCAGCTTAACGAACAGTAATGGGGGGCGGGGAGATGGGGAGGCAACAAATCTCCCTGCGCTACAGAAGAGAGTATCGGGCATTCACTAAGCAGAAAGACGATGGGATGCCTATACTGGTCGGCCGGGAGCAGGTTCTTCACTTCCGATAGGTCATTAGGAATGATGCATGCTGCAAGGCCGTGATGCCCCGAGGACCTGCGCACCTTTCGGCAGGTGAATCAGGGCGGTGTGGAAGATGGGGGACTGGATTTTCCCACTCGCGAGCAGCTTCTGGCGGGTGCGCGCCCGACACTCCATCTCCAGGAGCTCGTCATGCTCCACTGCATGAATCGCAATGTCTGTTGCGTGGTTCGCGCTTTGCTCTAGGTCTGCTACCTGATCTCAGTCTCCAGCCGCCCCGACCGCATGCCCACGTGTTAGGACTGTGTACTTACAGAAGCGTCGGACCCCCCCTCCCCAGCTCCCCTCCCACATCTTCCACTGCAGCGTAATGCGTAGGGAGGGCCTGGAGAGATCCTCACATACAGAGACCCTCCAGCAACAAGACGAACACAAGGTTGTGGGAGACTGCAGACGGATGAGCGCTGTCTCTCAGAAGCTTCGAAGTGAGGGGAGGTATAATCGGTAATCGGAGGGGGAGGGAGAGACCTTGTGTGCTTCGAAGCGGAGGAGAAGCAGCCTCCTCAACTCGATGCTGCCCATGGGACGTGAGTCCAAGTAGACGGAGCGGCTTTCCTTTTGAACCTTATTCAGGCCTTTCAAGCAGGCTCTGCACACCCACAGGGAAGCACATGCCAGCCATCAAATGATATGCCAGGTGACACCTGGGCGGCGCAAAGTGAGCACGTTGTGTCGCCCCTACTCAGAACCAGTTCTGGAGGGAATGACTGTGGTTAGAATGACCAAAAATCCACTCTTAGGAGAGGTTCGTCAAGTTGGCTGTGGTTGCCCAGGAGGTGGCGCGACGGCATCACAGTTGCCCCCGTTGTCCTGATGCAACTCAATTCCGACGATGAGTGTGCCTGTGTGCATCCTGACCGTTGTGCCGTTGTCAGACAGTCCACACCCCCCGACACCAGCCAATCAGAGCAGCTGAAAGAGCTACATTATGCACCCACGCACACCCTGGTACCAGCCAGTCACAACGGCTTGAAGAGCTGCACTATGTACCCATGCCCTTCACATGGATGGAAGACTCACAGACTTCAGAACTTGAAAGCGGAGGGGATGCTGGATGAGAGGGACCAAGGCTGCTACATATTTTCGGAGTCTCCCGGGCGAGGTGGAGAATGAGACTCTGTGCGTGGGGCTACAAGTGCTCCAAGCCCCTTCCCTGTACACCCCCACCTCGCCACAGAACCTGCGCCACCTCCGCATTGACGCCCCTTCGTAATTCCCTTGCTCGTGCATCTCAGCCACCCTGCCAGTGCGCGGAGGGCGTGCGTGCATGTGTGTGGGGGCCTGGCCAATGGACACTCTCGGAAGAGCCCCTAGAGCCCTTAGAAGCGCGGTGGCACGTCCGATGGCGCAGCCGAACAGGATAGCATCGGAAGTATGAGGGGTTCAGAGGGCGGCAAGGCGGAGGCTCACCGATTGAGAGACACTCTGTGCCTGGGTGCCTCGCTGGATCCTTCATTCTCGAGCAGCATATCTTGCATCACCTCATCCACCAACTCGGTTGCCACCGAACCTCGGCGCACTAAGCCACATTGACCCCTCCCTCCCCCCATCTCTGTTATCCTCAACGAGTTGCGGCGCACTGAAGCATGGCATCAACTCCCTCAGAACCCCTATACGCCCGCCAGGTTACCACGCTGGCAGCGCATGGCGTCGCACCTCTTGTTTGCATCCGGCTGCTGTTGCCAGGATCCCGACGATTCCGGCTGATCTGGCCAAGTGCCCGTCCACGCCGAACGTGGGGGCCCTGCATCAGAGCCCGCATCTCCAGCAGCCGGGTCCAGACATGCAGGGCCTTCCGGAAAGAGTGCATGCTGGGCCAGTTCCGGGCCCTGGGCCAGCCTCCTCCCCCTCCCTCCCCCAAGCCTCGAAGCTGAATCCGAAGTCCTCAGGGCTCAAAAAGTTCGGGTGACACCAGGCCACACGAGGTGGGGGGTGCGCGCGGAGAGGAGGACATTCAGGCAGATGGGCAGCCTGCGCCCCCTCGAACATGGCTCCTCTTATGACAGCACGAAGCGAAAATATGAGCAATGATTCACGCTCTTTGCGGGCGCCGCTGTACGGTGGGCGACTGATGCTGCGCCTCCACGTGCCGATGCCGACCTTTGGTACACTCTCCGTGGATGACTGGCACGGCCCTGGGAAAATGCAAGGGCGATGCTATCGCCGAGGCTATGCCCGAAGACGAAGACTAAAGCTATGCAAAGAGTTGCAGAGAAGCTCGGCGTTGGTCCCACACCACGAGAGGAGCACGCCCTCCCGGTTCTTCATAGCACAACAAATCCGGTCAGTTCGAGGACGACAGATACAGTTCCTCGGTTGAATCTACAAAAATACATCGACCAAAGATGTGATTGGGTCACATCCATCGACTGTGGTCAGTATGGGAAGCATTGATGCCTCTCGACGCTGACAGCTCGCCGAGCGCTCGTTGCCCTGGAGCCGGAATCTAGATGCATCTGCGTCTGCGCCCACTTGCAAAGCTATCTGTTCACTGAGCACGAAACACGGCGTCACGTGGCAGGCAAGCGGGCAGTGGTGCACGCACCTGCGGCTGATCTGATACTGCAGCTCCTGCAGTATCTGGCATGCAGCATCCCCCGCCACATCGCTCTCAAAACCCTAGAACCCTAGAACCCTAAACCGACCTGTTGGGAGCAATCAAGCACCACTCGCAAGAATGCCCCAAAAACAGAGCCCCCCCTGGTTTGCGCTTGTTGGCCTCCTACCCGTAGCGTGTGACAGGCCTGTCACCCGCCACGTGGTACGATGCCCATGAGCATCCGTATTTGGCTTCCGAGGCCGCCACAAACGTCTGCGTCACTTGGCTTGCCACAGCAGCTCCGGGCGTAGCACGGACCTCCTGTATGGCATTGTTGCTGGAGGTGTCCTGCGTTGAGTGCTTGAAGGCGGCGAGGCCATTGGCCATGATAGCAAGCATGGCATTGTTGAGGATGATATACACAAGCCAAAAAATTGAGGGTATGAAGATGAGCTCCTTGAGCAGCTTCTCCGAGTCACTCTCATACATCGCCCGCTGCGACTTGCGAACTGAGTGGTACTCCCCCACAATCGCCAGCTCCAGCACGTACCTGCTCGCCTCCCAAGGGCCGCCTCTCTTGCCTCCTCACAACCCTCTCACACACAACCCAGGCGCTGGGGCGGGGGACCCCTCATCCGACGTGCTAGTAGTATGCTACTCTTCGTCTAGATCCCCCCGCATTTTAACAGCGTCCGATTTCATCGAGTTTAGAAAATACCAGATCGGATTGTGCAACCTGCATCATTTCTGGAACCCCCACTGCACGCCTGCCATCTTGAATGCTTTACTCACACCGTTCCAGTCTTAGCTGTCGTCGTTATCCCCATGAAAAGTAGTTTTAACCCCTAACAGTGGATGAATCGGACAGCCGGCTCGGGCCAATCAGGGCTCCGTATAAATGCAAGCCGGCATCAGAAACGGGGACGAGAAGTAACCCCCACTAAAATGACCGCCCCCTTCCTGCCCGGGCCGAGGACAGAGAGCCAGCTGAGGAGAGCTCACACCTGACGGAGTTCCCGCCGGCAAACCAATGGCTATAGGGGTAAAAGATGGCACCGAGTGGCACGTAGAATCCGGCAATCACCACGAAGGAGGCCATCCAGTGAAGGATCTCGTTGGCGGAAAAACCAAGTGTCCTTGCTACCATGCCGAGCCCGAGATGGAAATGCATATGCACCAAAATCGCGATCTGCATCAGCACGATGATCAGCACCTGCATGTTCCAGTAGATCCGATTCGCCGCAGCGATGACATTTGCAGTGAGGAGCATGCTGTCCATCTCGTCCCAGCCGCTCGGGTCGTCCTGCGCGGTGATAGCACCCACCCTCAACGCCCGATGCCTCGCCCAGAGGACAAAAGCACACCGATCAGCACAAGGCGGTGCCCGGTGAGGGAGCTCTTCCCTAATGCCCGCAATAGAGCCGACACCTAAGGGATCGGAGCGAGCTCTGTGCCGATTTTCCCTTTGCCCCCCGCCTCCCCGCCTCCCCCTTTGCTCTCCTGACCATTGGGGAGCCTTCACACGATGCTGCAAAGCAGAGCAGTTTCAAGCTGGAGTCCTTTTTTGCTGTGCTCTCTTCTCTGAAGGTTCGAGGTGGGCCTGGAGGCTGCAAATTCGTCCTGGGATGCAGGCGCTGTGGCTAGCAGCAAAACTAACCCCCTCCCTGGTCGATCTTCCAGCTAGCAGCAAAACTACCCCCTCCCTGGTCGATCTTGCAGCTAGCAGCAAAACTACCCCCTCCCTGGTCGATCTTGCAGCTAGCAGCAGAACTACCCCCTCCCTGGTCGATCTTGCAGCTAGCAGCGTAGAGGACCCTGCGGCAAGTAGCAAAAATGATCCTGTGGCACGCAAAGCCAGCGCCCTCCTCCGTTGATACGGCAATGCACGGGACAGCGCAGGGACACGTTTGGCTGCAATCTCTCTGAGCTCTCCGAGCCCTTCTTCCAATATGGCACACACCTCCAGCCCCCACCGCGTTCCCAGCTCTGCCTCGGACAACCCGAGGCTGGCTCCCGGTGCCTTCTTGGCCGGCAGCAGAAACCGCGCCGCGGCGTACAAGTCGTCGTAGATCCTAAACCCAGCGTCCAAGTCCAGGACCTGCGCTCGTCGCCCCCTTTGCCCCTCAAGCTTAGATCCAAGACCCTTTGTCCAACCCTTTGCCCCTCAAGCTTAGATCCAAGACCCTTTGTCCAACCCTTTGCCCCTCAAGCTTAGATCCAAGACCCTTCATTAGCCCCCTTTGCCCCTCAAGCTTAGATCCAAGACCCTTCGTGCCCCCCCTTTGCCCCTCAGCTTAGATCCAAGACCCATGTGATCGAGCACACGCACGAGCCACTCCAGTGAGGCGGGGAACTGGTGGTGCGAGGGAAGCGAGACGCACTAGGAGCGCGCGTACATATGCAGCCCGCACTGCAAGGGGGGGATGCGGGCAGCTCGGGCTGTCACAGGCTCACATGTAAGAGATACAGCTGATGGAAGTACATAACGACGGCGATGAGCTGGGTTGAGGCTGCGATGATCCTGAGGATGTTCTTGATGTGCATCATGTGCGTGCAAAAGTTGTGGAGCCTCAGCTGGAACAGCGTCTCGTACCGGCTGGTGGTGAGGTCGCCCTCTGCACATGCATCAGCCAGCCGGATAACCTCTACGTAGGCCATACGAGCAGATATCAGCATCCACAACAAGAACACGCCTGGCAAGAGGGAGGTGAAGACGGAGCTCCCCCAGTTGACCACCGGCACAGAGTAGGTGTAGAACGTATCCTCCCAAGACCCTGCTGCATTCCGCCGCCATATGATGTAGGCGTTGGTGAGCATGTTCAGATGAGAGTTGTATGTCAGCGCCTGTGCTGTCACCTGTGTCGCCCACTTCCCCCCAACCTCCCGCTCCCCCCGCCCCCCGCTATATGCAGGGAAATGTGGGAGCCCCGCTCTCGGGCTTCGATGTGTTACGCACCGAAGGGACACAATGCGGTGCGTTTGCGATCCAGTCCCTTTGATGGGGCACCAAACGGTTCTGATTCGTCGCCATTACTGGCAGTAAGGGTGGCATATGCATACACAAGCCTTTCGAAAATTGCCGAGCGACCGGATTTCGTAAAAAAATATCCTGGATGTCGATATTTGTTCATTCGGTCGCAGAGTACTTTCAGAGGTTCCTCAATCACTGGATGGAGCAATTCTGCGTAGATCGATGGATCGAGCGCAGTTTTCCAAGTTTTTCTTATCGAAGTCTCTCTGCCACTTTGCTTACAAGAATTCGGTCTGAGGGATCTGCAGCTCTGTTGGATTGTATTCCCACCCGTCCAACCCGGAAACTCTATTTCATGTGCAATGGCGGCTTGAGTGCAAGGACACTAGATCGCCTACCGGCTGGGGTCCGGAGGGCAGGGGCTATTGCTCCCCCCTACATGTAAGACCCGGAACGCATCAGCAGTGTACCTTTTGGCAAATCGAGACCTTTGCGAACAATATCAAGATGACAATCCTGGATTTCCAAATTCAATTGGGCTGCTGCACTATGTCCTCTCGGCAGGGATCAGATGCATCAGAACACCTCCCTGCGTGGAACGAGGGGAAGGGAGGCCAAGGGACCTTGGTGGCATGCTCGTCGAGAGCGTCCCCGTCGGCGAGAAGGGTGTAGAGCTGCTGCGCCCGGAAAGCTCCAAGACGGCTGTCTAGTGCCATCACATATGCCGATTCCTGGCTACGCATGGGGCGGGGCGTGAAGGCATGGGGGAGCCGCAGGCTGCCCTTATGGAACACTTCCTCGGAGCCCTGACTCGTGTTGTAGAACCGCGTGATGTCATCCTGTTCCTCGCGCAGCCCGCCAATATTCGGTGCATTGCGGGTATCCTCAAGTTTCATCTGCTCCACAATTTTTGCTGCAACCCGTGTCTTCTATTTTGGCATGTATTGTACGATCTTCAGAAAGAGTAATCTAAGATTTTCACCTTAGAAGAGTTTAAAGAGTTTAAAGGGACGTAGGAGGATTCACTGGCTCGAGCTTCAATGGGAGACATGACCCAACATGGCAGTTTCTTGATCATATCTCTGCAAGATGGTCTTATTTATATGCGGGCACGCAGGCAAATGCACGCTAAGCGGGGGTGTGGATTAAAGGAAGTGGGCGTGTGGAGGCTGACCTGGAGATCGGGGCGGAAGAGTTCAGAGACTCCGTTGAAGACGGGATCCCGGCCATACCAATCATATAAATGCTCCCCCACAGGGCAAGTTCTGGGTGCCAGCTGGCGGTATTTGCCGGTGCACTCCGCATCCTCGGCACGCTGGATACCCATCACGAGGCCGCCTAGCAGGCGGTTGTCTCGCGCCACGTAGTGCTTGAGCTCTCCCCCAACTTTCTCACTCACACCTGCAAACCCACCGACACCACGCACCCTCCGACACCATACACCGGACCGACACAGGCACAACCCACAGCACACTGTTGATTGTACAACGTCGGCATACAATGTGCCAAAAGCACAGCTCCCCAATCTTCTGTCAACCCGTCGAGGCACCGCCCGCGAGGGCCTCAGTTATTCATAATATATAAAGTATAAAGCATAATATATATATATATATATACTTTAGTACTTTAGCATATATATACTTTAGTACACTGTAATATATATAATACATATATTACAGTGTAAATGAGTATTGTGGGCATTATATGCACCCAGAGGGTTTACCTCGTCCAGAGCGATGCGTGGAAGCTCTCTCCGGGACGTTTAGGATCGTAGGAACTGCACGGATGAGTCTCGCTAGCAAATTATGCCATTCCATTTGTGATTTATCGCCAAAATCGCCATTTTAAGCCTTCGACATAGCGGATGCACCCCCTTTAACAACGCAGGCTCTCAAGGTCAAAGTCCTCGACCATTGAATAAAAATAGTTTGGTGATGGCAAGCATATCCCTTGAGCTGTGTAATCATGTATTACTTTATGCAAACTTCAAAGCTGCCATGAAGATATGCCAACATAGGCGGTCCACCCGCATCTATGCTAGAGCCTCATCTACGCTGCAGGATTATATATATATATATATATATCATATATCATATCATTTACTTATTTACGGCAAGTGCCCTAAATGGTACTCTCTTGCACACGCGTCAGGAATTTGAAGCAGGGGCAGAGGGGGCAGAGGGGGTTCAGGAAGAGAAGGGGGGAGGGAGGGTCGAACCAAATGGGGCCCGCCCGGCCACTGCATCTAGTGACCAATCAGCATACTCCTTTGGCAACCTCCCACCCAGCACGAAAGCACATTGCTCGCGGTCAGGGCCATCGATCACAGGCCCCCCACCAATCCACATCGCTCACAATCAAGGCCAATGGTTAACCGAAGAGCCGGTGGAGGGCTGCACGTTATAGCGAGTGGAATAGACGAGATAGAGAAACACTTTAGAGGCTCCTGCAGCGCTCGTTA
The DNA here is from genome assembly GCA_001247695.2 of Cymbomonas tetramitiformis. Lineage (NCBI taxonomy): Eukaryota > Viridiplantae > Chlorophyta > Pyramimonadophyceae > Pyramimonadales > Pyramimonadaceae > Cymbomonas > Cymbomonas tetramitiformis. The sequence continues at coordinate 25,976 of LGRX02009241.1, read as the reverse complement.
ATCAAGCCACCGGGCCCACTCTGCCACTCCAGAATCGATAGATCCACAGGACACATCCACCAGTATCCATATGGCCGATTCCCCACACTCCGCTCTCTTTCGCCTTTCACACCTTTGGTGGATGGGGTGAACGTGGACACCCAGGTGGTGAGAGGTGGCAACGGGGGCGCCTCTGGCGTTGCCGTACCTGGTAGTCGTTTTCCCTCAAATGTGACTTCTTCGTTGGGAGGGCCTCAGAAACGACCTCGCCCCAGTCCTCGAAGCGGCGAGGATAGACCTTCCCGCCCGGGGTTGCTCTCTGCAGACGGCGCCGCCTGATCGCCCCCAGATCCTCTGTAGTGGAGGCTTCGCCAGGGACCACAAACTCGAACCGCTCCTCAAAGGCGGCCGCCGAGGCTCCAGGGCGGATGCACACCTCCCCCTCCCCATCGCTGCCAGGGCTGAGCAGGGTTGCCCGGAGGTGCTCCGTCAGGGCTCTGGTCTCGCCCTCCACATCAGTTTGCGCGGCAGTGAGGGCCGCAGCCACCGCCCCGACTTGCCCGACCTGCCCATAAGCACGGGAAGGGACCCGAGACAGAACAGTATGAGCCGCCCAGCCCCTGGAGACATAACTGAAGTCCACAAAGAAAATGCGAGCGCCTCAGCCCATGGGTAACCGAACAGGAGGTTCCCTCGAGACTGGGCACGTGGGCAGGCTTTCCCACCTTTGCACAGAGGAATTCCCAACCTAAGCCTCGGCGCGGTTACATCTGCAGCATTATTAGGGTATATAGCAGAGCTCACAGCGGGGCCGCACCTGAACCTCGGCGCGGTTACATCTGCAGCATCATTAGGGTATATAGCAGAGCTCACAGCGGGGCCGCACCTGAACCTCGGCAAGGCTCTGCGCTAGAAGCACGCTGTCCGTCAAGCTCTCCACGTGTTCCACTTCCTCCTCGAGCCCCTTGACCCATGTCTCAAGGAGTCCCAGCCGCCACGCCTGCGGCTCTCCCCCGCTACCCGCCACCTCCGCCTCCAGTGCCTCCATCTCCGCCTCCATGCTCTCCTGCTTCCTCACTAGGGCCCTCGTCTCCTCCACAAGAGCGAACCCAAGCCCCCGAGTGAAACCCTCCTCGTCCACCCTTGCCGTCACGCGGCCCTGTGTCCAGGATTCCTCCAGGAACCCCTCCACGGCTGTAGGGAGCTTCGTGGCACCTTCCGCCGTTGCCGCGGCCACGAGGCTCGTCTCCAGGGCCCCGCCCGGCACCGCCTCCATCCGCAGCGTATTGCTTGCCCTGTCCATCAAGCCCTCAAGCTTGTCCTCCTCATGCTTGGACGCCAGCCGGCGGCGGCGCGGGGTCTGCGATTCGTCCGGCTCCGTGTGGATTGCCACAGTGAAGTTCACTGCAACCCTGCCACCTCCGCTTGCACCGGTGCTCATGTTCACAAGCCATGTCACGCCGATGGTTACGTCTTCGGGCTGGATGGCACTGGCCAGAGAGTCGCTCAGAAGATTGGCCACCCCACGACGGAACGCCCTCGACTCTGAGCTGGCCGGGTCATCGAAGAGCGCCATCGTTTGCTCCGCCTGAAGCGCATCTCCGCGGGCACACCCACCATTCAGGCCACAGATAGTAGGCTTCCTCATGATTGCAACCCCCTACGAAGGGGCAGCAATTGGGTTGGGATCTCCTGCCAGCCACTCCGATGCGATCGCTCAGACGCCTTCCCCCATGCACATCAGTCAGGGTCAATAAGCGGCACGCCTCGTAAGGCATGCTCATCCGTGCCGCGCCACTCCCAAGAGCGGATGCCCCCTGTGCGCTATACCCAGCTGACCGCCCAGTGGGGCTCACAATCCCCGCCTCAGGTGTCAGGCCGAGGCACTGCACCCCTCCCACACTGCGCCTGCCACGTCGGAGAGCGCGCCACTCACCTGTGCGCTGGACCCTTCTGCAGCTAGATTTACGACACTGGTCACAGTTCCAGCCTCCGCCACGTATACTGTGATCTGCACAGCATCATCGAAGCCGGCGCGGTTTGTCACCCGGTATAGATACTTATGCTGCCCCGGAAGGCAGCCCCCAGCGAGCAGCGTGGCTGCCCCGCAGACCACGTCAGCACAGCCCTCGCACTTCGCCCCAAGCTCCATCCGTATGCTGCCCCCCTCCCTCCTCCTCACTCGCATCAGCCCGCTGTTTAGTCGCCAACAAAACCTCACAGCGGACAGAAAAGGAAAGCGGGCAGCACCCTAGTCTTACAATCTCAGAGGGTGCAACCTGATTTTTTACATCCTACAAAACCTTCCAAAGATCTTGAACCCCCAAATCACACTCGACTTGAAATCGTTCCCAACATGCACCGAAGCCTACAGCCCGAAGTCTGAAGAGGGGAGAGACATCAAGATAGAAATGTGCATGCAATCGGATTGGGCATAGGGACGAGGCTTCTCTTGCCGTCGGATTTCGTATGAGGATTCTCATAACAAAGTTTCGAAAGCAAGCACTTTTGTTCAAGGCTTGCATGTCATCAGATGAAGGCGTGTGTCCTCCCACAGGTCTACCCTCTTCGCCCCCCCCTCATTCCCACCCACCGGCTACTGATGTCTCCGTCCATTGCATCCCAAGCCGCAGCATAACAGGAGGCATCGCCCAGCTGCTCGCCGACCGCACATGGCCGCAGTCGGGCCGCTTCCTCCGTGTCGCCGTACAGCACGCGTATCACCTCCGGGCCCCGAAGCGATATCTCGGGGGGGGGCTCCAGATCAGCCTCATTCCCCTCAAGTTCAGCGAGCACGTTACACGGCACCGCACTGCACGTGGCGCCGCAGAGCCGCTCCCCGTCGGAGCACGGAGATGTGATAGTGACGGTGCGCACGGCGGTGGCGTTCAGGGCGGGCATGCTCGAGTCCAGCACAAAAAACACCACCTCGTACACCGTGCCCACCTGCGCTCCTCGCCCCCAACTCCTCACTTCCCCCTTTGTTTTGTCCCCTGTGGATCGCAAGTTCGATGCCGCGGCAGTCCTGTCCCCTTAGATGGTCGCCGTGGACGGATGAGCATCCACTTGCTACTGGAGCTAGCCGGCTCAACAAGATCTTGGCAGGCGTGAGAGAGCCCCCTTTGCACCCATGCACCCATTTACTTACCCGTAAGCACTACCCGTAAGCGTGTGCCAATAAACCATCGATGTGATATCAGCGCGCGCTTACAGGGAGTTGCTTTCGGAAAGTGAACGGGCAATTTATCTCGAACCCAGTGCGTCTCCGTGGAGGCTGCCTTGAGCCCCACCTTAACAAAGGCCGCCCTGAGACGTCCCCTTGAAGAAAGCTGCCGTGAGATGCCCCCATAAAGAAAGCCACCGAGAGACCCCCCCTTTGAAGAATGCTGTTTTTATACACCCCTTGAAGAAGGCTGCCGTGAGATGCCCCCTTAAAGAAGGCCGCCTTGATACCCCCCATTGCCCCATTGAAGAAGGCTGCCGAGAGACCCTCCGCTGGAAGAAGGTTGCCTTCCAATACCAAGATACCCTTTCATAGAACCCACAAAACCCCAACAGGGAAATATCTGCCTGTCTTCCAAGCCTGGACGACTCGTGAGATAGCAAATGTATCCAACGGTGGCTGGTGCAGGCAAAAGCAAGCCGCCCCCCTTCCGTGTCTGCAGAGGAGGAATGGGAGAAATTTTTATATCCTCCACCCTTCCCCTGCCTTCCCCTAGGCGCGGCATGAAATGGCTCAGAGTTGTTTCATTTAGCCATGCTGACCCTCTAGTATTAGGCGATTGGCTTCGGCATCAGCGAAGTAGCACCGAATGTCCTCGGCGGGATGCACTCCTCGACGCAGTCCTAGACATCTCTGACGTCGACGAGCCTTGCCATAGGCACAAGATCCCTGGCACTGGAATGTACCAGCGCAAAGCTCTGGGCTTCGACTTGCGACCGCAGCTTTTCCTGGAGTCAATGCAGACTCAACCCCCCCCCACCTTCGGCCCCTCGTCAAGGGTGACGACTCACTGCAGCGCAGGAGCAGCCCATACCCACCTGGCTGGAAGTGTTGACGCAGTGCGAGAGTCCCTTGCGCCGCAGCTCGTGCCCGGGGCAGCCTCGTGCAAAGCACTCCGCCGGCGGGCACACCACGACCATGTCAGAAAGGTCCAGCCCAGCCGCGTCCGTTGCATCCACACCTGGCTCGCATAGCACCGCCTCGTCCGCCTCGGCCAGCTGCAGCGCAGTGCAGAGCTCATACGCCCCCCCCTGAGGAACGCTGACGTGGCCGCCCTGAACCTGGCCGAGGCTGCGGAGCGACATTGTCGGCGCGGTGGCGGAGACCCCTGCCACGTCCTCCTCCCCCGTGCCCTCGGTGCCCTCGTCGGCGTCGCCAGCAAACGTAAGGAAGCGCGCGAGGCCGTAGTCGAGGTCAGAGACACAGATGCCTTGAACGCTGCATGTCCTCTGCAACGAGGGAGGAAGCAAGGGAAAGGCGCCCCAGCAGACCTCAGCCACCGCACCCACAGGAGAGCAAGGCAAGAAAAACCTGAGCTCACGACAAAATGACTCGGGGAGAGTTACACGGCGAGCACGTACCTGGTTGTAGCAGAGCGCCTCCCTAGCGTCACACTGCGGCTGCACTATCACCACGCGCGTTGCGGCCGCCTGCATGCCAGCGCTGTTGGTGACTGTGAAGTGGATGGAGTAACTCCCAGGAGGGCTCCCGGCAACGACCCCGCATGCGCTCACCCCGTACTTCCTCCACGATTTCCCGCATGCCAGCACGAGCTCACCCAGGTCTCCCTCCACCGGATCCGCAGCCTCTACCCCTGCGCCGCCCCCGCTTCCCCATACACCCCCCCACACCCGCTTGCTACATTGCGGCGCATCTCGAGCCTTAGTTGGCTCGTTGACAGCAACGCCACACCGAGTTCACGCCGCTGCACCAGCCGACCCCCAGAAGTTCTATACCAGGGAAGGGCATATGAGAAAGTAGCTGCATCCAGCTCATGGACGCGAGTGGAGGTGAACCGGGTCTGAACTTTGCCTGTCATAGCTTGGGGCTGCTTGCGCCGGTTTGCCTGTCATAGCTTGGGGCTGCCTTGCGCCGGTTTGCCTGTCATAGCTTGGGGCTGCCTTGCGCCGGTTTGCCTGTCATAGCTTGGGGCTGCCTTGCGCCGGTTTGCTGGTAGCTAGGGGCACCAGGTTGCATAGGGGTGCCCAAGTAAAGGTGAGCCGTTCAATATGTTTAGATCGCGAGCATCGGAAGGTCCGAAGAGATTCCTGGAGAGCGATGAAGGAATGTATCGCATTTCGATCTCTGGAATCTGGACTGTCCGATTCAGAAAATTGCCGCTGTTAAAAATAAACGGACCAGTTTGCGTTGTGCAGCTCTAGTTCCAACAGTTGACAGCTGAAATTGTATCCCTAGAGTGGGGAAGTCCGTAGCATTCTACCCTCCCTTCTACTCCCCTCGAACCCTGCTGAAACCCCCTTTCCACTCACTTCCACCCCCCTTTACCACCCTTTTCACATCGTTACACTCCCTTCTACCTCCCCTTCCCACCCCCCGTTCAATCCTTGCTGTAATCCATCACAGTGTGACTCGCACCAGGCGGTCGGAGTGGTCATGTCTCAGATGAGGCTACCAGCGTTGGCTCTTTTGTCTTGCCGTTCGGTGGAGGTGCTCGGATGGGAGGGGCTGAGGATAAGGCCACTTCCTGTGATGCCTTCGGCGGAGGGCCTCGGGAAGCTGTGTGGGTGGGGGGCGCACCGGGTCGCAAACGAGGGACGTCGCACACTCATCGGCGCAGCGCGCGTACGTGGAGCCTTCTGGGAGCCCCACCTCCGCCGGGCCGACTAGCGTCAGCAAGGGAGGCTGCGCCCGCGCTGAAGGCTGTGGAGGCTCCTGGCGGCAGAGGCCGGCAACGCTGCACGTCACTGCATCCCCGCAGAGCCGCTCCCCCGGGCAGCTGTCCACCACCACCACACGGCGCTCCACCTCCTTTGCCAGGTTCCCGGCAGAGTCGGCTGCACCGTATGTCACCACCCAGGGCTGATCCTCCGGTGTCACCTGCGCCCCAAGCGTTGCTTCATGAGCGTGAAATATGCAAGCTGCGTACAGAGGCGCTCTACGGTGGGCGGCCTTCCCTTTGAAAGGCGTGAACGGGGCGGGGGGAGGGAGGAGGAGCCCAGGCCAGAGCCTTCCTTTGAAAAGTGTGGCGGGGGGGCGAGGGAGGGAGCCCAGGCCAGAGCCTTCCAGGGATGGGGGGAAGGCGAGGGAGGGAGGAATGAGGTGGGGGTACACTCTTCACACTTCCCATACGGCCCAGGGCCCGTCCACAAACGAAACCTCCAGGGATGCCGTCATCCCTTCCCACACACACTGAACGGCATGAGATAGGCCGACAAAAGCCAGCCCACCATCATCCCAGTGGATATGAGAAGCAAATCAAGAGCAGGGCGGGGCCGTGACAAGATACCACAAACGCATAAATATCCCCAACCCAGATGCAAAGCAGCATGGAAAGATGATACAATGGGTGACCGATCACCATAACAATATTTGTTGGTCCCTGGGTTACGGAGTGAGCGGACCCTGCTGGCATGCCCCCCAGTGGCTCACGGTCGATGGATGGGGCCCGTTGGTCCATGGTCATGCCATGAATGCAGTCACACCACACAGCATGGACACCCCATGTCAAAAAATGAAAACATGCAGGCACCTGAGTGCTCCCCACAAAAATCAAGGGAAGACACAGAAGGTGGACTTCATCACCCTCTGCCTCTCCTTGCAGCAAAGGCAGACGAATCCATCAAGCTCTCCAAGAGGCAGTGCCCGCCAGAATGCCCCCCCACACACACACACTTCCACTTGTGTCCTGACATGTATGCTGAATCCTTTGCTCCCCGGTGTGGGTACATAGTGCAGCCGATCTTCTGTGGCTACCTTGTGCCAAAGGAAAAGGGCCAAGGATAAGGCACACCCACTACCCCTTCCCTTCTCCCCTGTCTCTTCATGCATGTGGACGTTTGTACCGTGGAGGACGAGATAGCCGCCACCCCAAACCGTGACACATGCGCGGTGACGTTGCCTTCTGTGGCGTCCCACGCGGTGGCTCCCCCGTCCTCGTACGGCCATCCAACCTGCCCCCCTCCCGACCCACAGCAGCTCTCACAAGTCGACATGCTTCAAGAAGAAGCAGTGACACGGACCGACGTCAGTCCCACCTGGCCTGGCAGGAGTCAGGCGGTCATTTCTCCACCAAGCTTTTCTGTGGCTCTGACATGATTTCCTGCTCGCCTCGAAGCTCTTTCTGCACAGCGATCTGAGTTTCTGAATCTAAACCTCAAGTCTGCCCGTGAGGATGGGCAATGTTTTGGGGTTTAGAGGGAGCTGGAGTGGGGCAGGGATGCGCACCTCGAGATAGTCATACATGACGGTGGTGCCATCAGGGGTTTGCCCGAGCTGTCCGTCACCGCGCATCGACAAGCTCGGGTCGCGGGTGTCCACGTGTGGCACGAAGCCGCCCGGGGCGCGCGCCGCGACGGTACCGTCGCTGTCAACGGTATTGTCGCTGCCAATTGTAATTGGGCTGAGGCAGAGGCACGGGACGTCCGGCAAACACGTGGCGCACACAACACCCTCCAGCTGCGGGCAGGGAAACGACGGCGGCTTGCAGGAGGATGCCACCGTCACCAGCCTGCCCCCTCGCTCCCCACAAGCCCACACATTGGCACCTCGTGTCTCGAGTGCGTGCAGCCATCTGCCGTCGGAATCCTCTTAGCCAACAGGCCGACGAATGGTGAGCCTGCAGATGAATTACTCGAAACCAGAAGAAGCCAATGAGGATGGAGTTCCAGGCAACGGAAATTATTAAAAAGGACAGAAGAAACAGATAGGGAACCGGACATCATGTGAGTATTGCTCTCTACAGTCCCCTCATGGGGTTGGTGTATTTCTCTGTTTGTGCAGCAGGGAGGGTGTTAGTGTGCTGAGTCATGTCCCATGGCCCTTCCATCGTTCCATCATCCGGCCGGCCACCATGCAGTCGAAGCAGTTGCAGGACGGAGGCAGCTACTTGCATACACCCCGAATGTCGAAACAGCTCGAACATCAAATTGAAAGCACATGTGAGGACCGTATCGTGTGTGTATGTGGACGGTCGGATGTTTGATCTGACAGTGACGGTGATATCACGTCACACAAGACTACACCAGCGTACCCTGGGAACCTCTGCCACCTTTGGCCTGGCTATCATCTCCCACCTGGTGACGGTACGGCTGTTACCGGCGGCGTCCACTGCGCTATATACCACCTTGTGCGCAGGCCCGTCTCCGGTCGCTACCAGGGTGTCCAACTCCGAGGCTCCTTCAATCTCGACCACCAGGCAGCCGTCTTGCTGATCGAATCCGGTGGCCCCCAGCTCGACGTAAGCGTCAGGGACTTGTGGCACGGTCAGCGAGGTTCCGCCGAAGACCGTGATTTCGGGAGGCGTGACGTCTGCCACTGCCCACGTGGCGCTGCCGGTGTCCGCGCCGAGGTCGCTGACCAGGACCAAATTCTGTGTTAGTGACACCTGCACAATGAAGCGACGGAGGTGGAAGGGGAGGCATATGGAGTGAGGCGAATGAGCAACACCAAAAGTCTCTGGCAAGATCAACTCCGTGGATGTTCACGGCTGTGCGCAATTGCAAGTTCGCTGTTTTGAACATAACACACGGGTCGGTGAGGACATCCCATTGTGGTCAACACTGCACATCCGCGGGATCACAATTTGCGGGGAGGCATCCACCCGCGGACAGGATCTTGTCTACAACAGCATCCTGCAACAAAGAATGATGTGCAGCAGTCCTTCGCAAATCCATATTATTTCTATTGCATACACAATCGATCTGCCAAAAGGCGCAATGCTGACATTTCATCTAAAATAGCTTTCTCCTCACATGTTCTGAAATGCTTTTCTAGGTGTGTGAGAGAAAATCTCTTTTGTTTTCCAGACTGACACACAGCTTCTAGGGCGGATTGATAGCTTCAACACGCATGCTCGAGTCTCCTGGGATGAGTGAGGCGGGAATGCAAAAGAGCAGAGCCGACGATTTCCGTCTGACGGATCCTCTAAGCACGCAGCAACAAGGTTCTCGATCTGGCTACTTTGATTCTTACACCCAAGAGGCTTATATTTCTTTTCTGGACCCGGGGCACAGGGTCCAAAATTTGTCACATCTCGATCCAACGGTCCACGGAATAACTGAGGGAGAACTGCAGGGATCTCAATCTGCAGCATCTCGATCTGACGGACCAGGACACCCTGGGCCACTGCTGCTCGATCTAGGTGCAGAAACTGCGAATGTTCCGCAAGCTCCAACTGAACGATTTCGTGTTTTTGCCATATTGTTTCCTCTGGCCATCCTTCACTCAAAAGGTCTCTGTCATCGACTTCACCTCAGCAGCATCGTTCTAGCCTGCGAGGTAATAAATTCTAGGCTGCTTTAGGCAAGATCCCGTCACGAAGAGGGTACCACTCTGCAGTTCAAGATCCCGCAGCTGTGCTAATCACGATGCTCAAAACTGCGAAAACGCAGTTGATGCGTATCATGTCCGTCCTTGAAATCGATATTAAGACCGTCTTTACCAACCATGCGCAGGAAGGAGGGAAAAGGGGATGGGGTAGGGGGATGCCCCCCCCCAGGGTGATCCACTTGGCCACATGCAGCAAGGCGCACCTGCTCCGTGGAGACCTCCCCGTAGGCCATGAAATCCGGGTCGGTGAAGATGCCCCCTGGGTCATCCATGAGTGCTTTCTCAAAGTGCGCCACCGCCGCCACCTCGAGCCCGGAGGGGAAGATTACCTCCGACGTGATCACGATACTCGCCGCCACGATGCCGGTCACGATCACCGCCTCGGTATCCACTCCGGCGGCTGCTGCAATCTGCCAGGGGGGAGGGAGGGGCACGCGCAAATCAGACGTGGATTCCTGCCAATCCGCCCTCACACTCTGCACAGTGGTGCTACACATCCGGATGAGCGCTGCTCAGCTTTGGGGGAGGGAGAGGGTGGTATGGGGAAATGGGCTCCTGAATGGCCTTTTGGCATTATTCAGTTTGAAGAATGAATGCACCAGCACGAGAACAGGAGCGGACCGACGTTGCACATCAAGAATATAAATGAAATGAAGGAGGGCTAAGATCCACTCTTTCACCGAAAAAGCGCCGCGAGGGGTCCGTGCAACCCTTTACACAACACACTCGCAGAATGTTTGCATTGAGGCGGCCCGCGCCAACAGGTTCTAATGCCGGCCTTCCAAAGAGGCGTGATGTAGAGAGAAGACGGATCTGCAAAGCAGTTTCGAAATTCAAAAGCTGCCCCCTGGGATCTCTGCGGAAAGATTTGCAGAGAGAGGGTGCGCTTCACGGAGAGGCGGAGGGGGAGCGGCAAATATACTAAAAAGGTGTCAGCACATCATCCCAGCACATTCCCTAGAAGGGAGTACTCATTGATTGAGAGTGGAGAGGATCCTGCACACAGGCATGCTAGCTTACGAGGGGAACAGAAGGACCGCACCTGAGCCTCGAACTGTGAATGAAACGCCTCGGAGAATGCACCGTCTTCGAACTGATTCATGTCCAGATCCGAGAAAGCCACCTGGCAACAAATCCACCAGGCCGCCCAGCCTCAGCCGAGGAGGGAGGGTGGGGAGGTCGGTGCCCGGACCCACGGACCAGAAATTAGCAGAAATAGAAAGAGCCTGACATCAAACGACGCATCCTTCCCTTTCCAGCTGAAAGAGAAGGCGGGTCAGGATTTGTTGTGAAAAGAAGCTCAGGATTTGTTGTAAAAAAATGTGCTCGTCCAAGAAGGAGCTTGTCTCAGCTGACCTCGCCGTGTGGTGAAAGCTACACAGGAGTATGCGAGAGGCTCAGATCCATCTCTCACCGATCCGATGGACAGGAGTAGTATGCGAGAGGCTCAGATCCATCTCTCACCGATCCGATGGACAGGAGTAGTATGCGAGAGGCTCAGATCCATCTCTCACCAATCCGATGGACAGGTCCCCAACATCCAGGTCACAAGACGCGCGCGGCAGCGCACCCAGAGCATGTGCGAACAGAGGAAGCTCGTGGCACCAGGCTCCAGCACCCCTCTCCAAAAATCGGTGAAAATAAGATTCATCCGCACGGGAGTGCAGCAGAGGGCCCCCGTCAGTGCAGGTTCAGAAATCAAAAGCGTGCCCCTTGCCCCTGCCAGGGCGGATGTGTGGGTCCCAGATCGGCTTGTGGGTTGAGGGAACATGGAGAAATGGCTACAGAGATGCGAGTAGGCGGCGCGGCAATGCGGAGCCGTCCTAGTAGTGTGCACGACATGTAATATGGCGAGAGGGTACGTGCGCCCTTGTGAATACGGAAGAGTGCCAGCACCTCGGAGACCACTGTGTACGCGATCGTGGCCCCAAGGGGAGGAAGGGGGGGCTGCGGCGGCAACGGTGGGGCCGGGGGGGCAAATGGAGGGGACGGAGGCAGGGTGGCGCAAAGGGAGGCGGTGGGGATGGTGTGGCGGGGGGAAGGAGGTGAGGGCGGGCAAGGTGGAGGGGATGGCCAATGACTCGGGGGGTAGGGCTGCGGAGGGGGCGATGGTGAGGGAGGCAGGAGGGCACGGAGGTGGTGATGGGCTTGGTGGTGGTGGGGGTGAAGGGGTAGGGGAAGAGGCGGGATGTCAGCCAAGGGATTGACAGGAGGAGAAGGAAGCGGGGAGCAGGGCGGCGGTGGTAGGCTTGGTGGGGGTGGGGGTGAAGCGTGAAGGCTGTGGATCATGAGGACGCTGAATGAGGTGACAGCGGTCATGAGGTAGGCAACATTGGGGGAATCGCACGTCCGGGTTGTGAAGTTGACGTTGGACAGGGAGGCGTTAAGAGAGGAGCTTGTTCTGTCCCCAATCCACCTCAATCCGTGCCGTTTGTACGCCAGATACTACCTGGCTGCACGTCATGCACCGAAGCAGTGTCACATTTGAACGGTCAACGTGCAACGCGTGTGCCGGTAACTGCACACCACAAGGAAATGCGCAGCGCAAATACCCCTCTCTCCTCCCACCCTCTCTCCCTCTCGTTGCTCTCATGGTTTGGGGGAAAGGGGGTACCTCAGAAGGTGCACAGCGCCGGAGGAAGCGTTGGTCCAGTATGGAATCTCCACTGTCACTGGAGCTGCGAAGTTGATGCCATGTGGTTTGAGCGCTATATCCCCCTCGCCACCCTCCCCTCTCCCCCAAGATCATCTCTCTCTGCCACAAGCTTGCTGGGGTCCTCAACACCTTAGGCACGCCTGGACACCCCTAAAAACACCTACCAGACCTGGAGTGCCTGCTTGGTCAACCCTTAGAATTGCGACCAGACCTGTGCGTCGACGTCAAGACGACGATCGGTGGTACCCGGGGACGGTGATATCTGCCGACAGGAACCGGTGCCATGTGACATACGATGACGGTGACGAAGAGGGTTTGCAGGTAAACGAGGAGACCTTCCGTGTCCTTCCGCACCCTGCAAAGGGCGATGGTCGATTAGGACAGTGCTCTTGCGGACAGGGTGCGGTCACAGCTGTGGGAGCATGAGGATACGGAGCTGGTAATCGATTCCGTGCAGTGGGCACTGGCCACGTCCACACATGGGAACTACCGCCCAACAGCAATACTATAGGTTTCATGCACTTCTGTGAGGAGTTTCACAGTGACTACACGTTGCCGAGGAGTCGGTGCTGCTCTACATGGCTCCGCTGCTTAAGCGGGGCACTGTGGCTGCAGGGAGCACGCAACCGTAACTCTTCGCTGCCATCGACAACTACCAGGTTGTCCAGACATTCAGGTTCCACCCGAGAACCTGGTACAAGCTGGAGGTATCGGTATGCATATTTTGTTCGGCCGCCATCAGGGCCTGGAGACCCTGGCGGTGTTTGTCGTGCGACGAAAAATGCTCACGGGCATTACTCATCGGGCCAAGGCAGAAAAATGCGCACGGGCATTACTCATCGGGCCAAGGCAGAAAAATGCGCACGGGCATTACCACACAGCAGAAAAATGCGCACGGGTATTACTCATCGGGCCAAGGCAGAAAAATGCGCACGGGTATTACTCATCGGGCCAAGGCAGAAAAATGCTCACGGGTATTACTCATCGGGCCAAGGCAGAAAAATGCTCTGAGGCATTACTCATCGGGCCATAGAAAATGCTCACAGGTACATCACGGGCCAAGGCAAAAATGCACAGGCAATACCATCGGGCTTTCAAGGCAGAAAAATGCGCACGGGTATTACTCATCGGGCCAAGGCAGGAAAAATGCTCAGGCATTACTCATCGGGCCAAGGCAGAAAAATGCTCACAGGCATTACTCATCGGGCCAAGGCAGAAAAATGCTCACAGGCAATACTCATCAATAAGGCAGAAAAATGCTCACAGGTATTACTCATCGGGCCAAGGCAGAAAATGCGCACGGGTATTACTCATCGGGCCAAGGCAGAAAAATGCTCACAGGCATTACTCATCGGGCCAAGGCAGAAAATTGCTCACAGGTATTACTCATCGGGCAAAGGCAGAAAATAAGTGGTTAGCGATGCACACAGCCGAACATCAGCCCTCAGTTTCCTTCTCGTGCAGTTGTTTGGGTACTCTGGAACTACTGGGAAGTTGTTTCTGTTCTGTGAAGCCAAACGGTTGTCCGAGAAATAATGAGCAAGTGGGACGGGATGCCAATATATGAAATTCAGGCGGATGATCGATGGCGCGTGGAGGTGGTGTCAATATATGAATTTCAGGCGGATGACCGATGGCGCGTGGAGGTGGTGCCAATATGTGAATTTCAGGTGGATTGATCGGTGGCGCATGGTGGTGCAGCCTGAATTTCCAGGCGGATGATCGATGGCGCGTGGAGGTGGGTGTCAATATAATTCAATTGGATGATCAATGGCACGTGGAGGTGGTGTCAATATATGAATTTCGGGCGGATGATCGATGGCGCGTGAGTGGTGCCAATATGAATTTCCAGGCGGATGGTAGATGGCGCGTGGAAGTGGTGTCAATATATGGTGGAGTGGATGATCGATGGCACGTGAAGGTGGTGTCAATATATAATTTCAGGTGGATGATCGATGGCGCATGGAAGTGGTGCCAATATGTGAATTTCAGGCGGATGATCGGTGCGCATGGAGAGTGGCTGCCAATATATGAATTTCAGGCGGATGATCGATGGCGCGTGAGTGGTGTCAATATATGAATTTCAGGCGGATGATTGATGGCGCGTGGAGGTGGTGCCAATATATGAATTTCAGGCGGATGATCGATGGCGCGTGGAGGTGGTGTCAATATATGAATTTCAGGTGAATGACCGATGGCGCGTGGAGGTGGTGCCAATATGAATTTCAGGGCGGATGATCGATGGCTGGCGTGGAGGTGGTGCCAATATATGAATTTCAGCGGATGATCGATGGCGCATTGGAGGTGGTGTCAATATGTGAATTTCAGGTGGATGATCGATGGCGCGTGGAGGTGGTGTCAATATATGAATTTCAGGTGGATGATCGATGGCGCGTGGAGGTGGTGCCAACGCAGGGTTGTGCATGAGGCACATGTGTGCTGCGAGCGCAAGAAGATGCGTGCTTTCCACGAGCATCCCTACACACGCACAATGAGGGAAGGGGTGCTTCATGGGGCAGTGGAAGGGTACCAAGAAGGTGGCTAAGCCGGGAGCCGTAGAGGGCTGGCTCAGGGGAGGCCGTCATCTCCTCGTCACGAAGAGCACTGATGGACAGCGTTGCTCCAGGGGAGTCCAGCACTCCAGCTGGCACCGTCAAAACCACGGGGCAGCCGTTCAGGGTTGGGGTGCCGTCAGTGATGGTTCCCCCGACGGAGGCGCTGAAGTGTGAGCTGACGTGTGTCCGGTTGTCGAACGTGGCACAGCCCGGGTCTGCCGGCCAGGCGGGATCTGCACAATAGGCCTCGATGCCGTCGTGGCAGAGCGGAGGTACCTGGTGGTGTGCACGCGCCCAACCTCGCCACTTAAACCGCCGTCAGATGGCTGACGTGGCTCCCTGCAATACCAGGGAATAAATGCATGGTAGAGGCCCGAGAACCACTGCACACAGAATGAAGTATTTCTACTTCGTATTCAATTGATATAAATCGGCGTATAAATCACATGGCAATATCCCACACAAATAAGCCAATCAAGATCCGCCTCCCCGGAGGAATGTCCTGGCAATATGTGTCTGCTGAAGGCCGTTGCCGGCATTGCCCATCAGGAAGCCCGCACATCGAGTGGCTCACGCTGATGTACTGTGAACTCATCTTCCATTTCTAAGCGCTCTAAATTTGATATTCAAATTGCACTGCTTCTCTCTTGAAGGATGTGCAGCTTCAAACAATGACTACCCCTCCTGTCCCTGCTCACCCTTGCTGTCCACGTCCTTCCCCTGTTCTTCCTTGTTATCCCCTTCTAAGCTCGGTTCCAAAGACTCTGAACTGTGCGCTGGCACAGCCTGACGACATCGAGGGCGCTATGAATCTTCACCAAGCCAAGAAGTGTACAAGATCAGTAGATGGCAACCGCGATGATGTTCCATGGGGCCACGGGGATGCAATCTCGTTGATGGCTCTCTGAACGCGGATCGGAAAGCTGAAAACATACAGAGTACATATAGGCAGGCAAAATGCGTCAAGAAATCCATATCATCCCCGACATGGATGCTCACGGTCTGCAGATCTCGTGATCCACCTCGCCACGTCACCACAATGTCATGTTCCTCCCTAAATGTCGAAACGGTCAAGGTCGTCAGTTGTGAGCCGACATCATTCCAAGTCGCCAGGCACAGCCAAAACCCTAATGCCTTATGAGGGAGGCAGCGGGGTGAGCACCTCGGCAAAAAAGAGGGAGGCGCAGTCGGTGCAGCCGCAGACGGCCGCTGTGCACGGGCACGGAGCCCGGGAGGTGTTGCCCGTGACGTTGGAGTCGGTGCATGCAAACGGGCACACAAACTCCGTGGAGAAGAGAGGTGGTGGATGAGGCGGAGGGGAGTGGCGGCGGAGGGAGGGGAGGGAAGAGGCGGACAGGGGATTGGTGGGGGCGGTGGCGGTGAGGCGACCTCGCCATGCGCAATGGCATATACAACCTCCAGGCTGGATGCAGTGCAGTTCGCGGAGATGCTCCTGCAGCCACGTGGCATCCCCAGTCCTTGTTAGCCGCCCCTTTAGAGAGCAAAGAGGCTCAGAGCTCACACAATCGCCCGTGCTAAGAGTCACCCCTCTCCTCACCCCTGCCTCCATTTTGTGGGACCACGGACAACCACAGGCACCAGACAGTGTGCTATGCCGTCACGGGAGTGGCGGAGCTGAAATAGAAAGCGGGCGCCCGGGCGGGCGCCAGGGCGGGCGCCGGGGAGTGGCTGACTTCAGCAGCCCGGGCACGCTCACCATGTGGAAGGGATACCCGAAGTACCGCTCGTGAGGAGCGCGTCCGAGAACGTGGACGCGGCGCTGCGCTGATCCACGGGGAAGAACACCATCGATGTTACCGTCAGCTCGCCTCCGACAGCCTCCACAGAGATGATTCGGACCCCCACACTGAAGCCGTATCCGGCCGCCGCGGCCACAAGCCAATTCGTATAGTCCACCTGGCAAAGCACCCCGTGACGGGTCATCCTGCCAAAGCAGTCGGTGACGGGCCATCCTGCCATAGCAAGTGCTATGGATGATGGGAATGATATAGCATTGCTCATTGGGTATTGACTCAGCAACACTCCCGCAAGTACGCTCGGGGCATAGGATCAGAACGCCATGGCCCACTGGCAACCTTGGGTCACTTTAGGTGCCCACGTGTCCACGAGGCATTCCTGAATGGCGACCCGAACTACAGTATCTTGATAGGCCGCCGTGTCGCAACTCCGACAGTATCTTGATAGGCCGCCGTGTCGCAACTCCGACCTTGGTCGAGACAAGGGGATACGCGAGGGGCATGCAACAAACCTGCAACGAAGTGTAATTGGAGGAAGCATCCAATGTCGGGGTGCATGACACGTCATGCAGGATGATCTGGGAGGTGACGCTCGGCACGGTACCCGGGGGAGGGGAGGCGGGGACGGGGGAGGACTTGGGGGGCGAGGCGGAGCGGGAGGCGGAGCGGGGGCGGGGCGGAGCGGAGCGGGGGCGGGGGGCTGTGGCGGGGTGGAGCGGAGGCGGGAGTGGAGTTGGTGGTGGGGGTGGAGGGCGGGGGGTGAGGCGGGGAGCGGTGCATGGTGCACTGGATGGGTGCTCATTACGTTATTGGCCTGGCGCTGTTGTAGCCTGATGCTGTCAGCTCCCGGTCAAAGTGCAGGTGCCACACCGACACGCTGGAAACAAGCTGGCGTGATGGGGTTGGTGGCAGCGGCGCAAGGTCCGGGAATCTCATATGGGAGCACCTTGGGTCGCCAGAGTCCATCTGGCAGAAGCTGGGGGTGGAGGGTGGAGGGGTGGAGGGTGGAGGGTGGGGGGTGGGCACCTCGAAGCCGCACAGGTCAATACTGCAGGGGCTGGGGCAGTCCATGATGTAAACCCACTGGAGGGTGGACGGGCCTGAGGTGGTGCGTAGCGACAAGCTGGTGAGGTTGAGCAGCCACGTGGCGCGGACACAGGTGGTGTTGGCGGCACCGGTCCAGTACACTCCTAACACTTCCGCCGCCTCGGTCATCTGCAGTGTGGGTGGCGGCGGGCTAGGAAAGGGGGGTGGGGACGGGGCTGCAGCACAAAACCAATCGGTACCTTCAGAGCCTCCTTCGTTCACTGACGAGATACAGGTACCGAGGCCTGGAGTTGGATGACGCGGCGGCTGGGGGCGTGAGCAACCCATCTGATCAAGGCATGGTGCATGCTCCAAAAGATGATGATGCATTGATCGCGGGTGTGATGCCATGCTGGAATGGGCGGGAGAAAGTGGACGAATCAAGAGAGAGACAGAGAGAGGTGCGTATCGCCAGAGCCGGGTACTACATCGCAAAGGCAGGACACTGGAAAGCAAGCGGAGCGTTGCACAGATCGGATTTGGAGCATGGGCGCGACTTACGGGGTGGACTAGGCTTGGAGTGGGGAGAGGGTGGAGGGACTTGGGGGTGGCGGGGAGAGGGAAGGGGAGGTGATGGCGGTGCTGCAGCGTGCTGGAGGGGAGGTGATGGTGGTGGGGGCTTGGAGGAGTGATGGCGGTGGCGCGATGGTGAGGGAGCTTGGTGGCGGAGGAGGGAGGAGGCGGGGTTGGGGGTGGGGGTGGAGATGGAGGAGGAGGGAGCTCGAGCGGTGATGGTGGTGGTGGCGGTGGACATGGAGGTGGGGAGCCAGGGGTGGGGGCGGACTTGGAGGAGGAGGGCATGGGGGTGGAGGTGGAGAGGGAGAGGTGGTGGGCCCCAGGGTAAGGGGGCGGACTCGGGGAGGAGGAGGACATGGGGGTGGAGGTGGAGAAAGGAGGTGGGGGCTTGGCGGTGGGGGTGGTGAGGGTGGAGGGTGGAGAAGGGAGGTGGTGGGCTTGAGGGGGTGGAGGAGGTGGGGATGGTGGTGAGGTGGGCTTGGGGGTGGAGGTGAGGCCGAGGGTGGTGGTGGGCTTGGGGGAGGTGGGGATGGTGGCGGTGGGCTTGGGGGTGGTGGGGATGGTGGCGGTGGGCTTGGGGTGGTGGTGGGGATGGTGGCGGTGGGCTTGGGGGTGGTGGTGGGGATAGTGGTGGTGGGCTTGGAGGGTGGTGGGGATGGAGGTGGTGGGCTTGGTGGTGGTGGTGGGGATGGTGGCGGTGGGCTTGGGGAGGT
This sequence comes from Cymbomonas tetramitiformis, assembly GCA_001247695.2. NCBI lineage: Eukaryota > Viridiplantae > Chlorophyta > Pyramimonadophyceae > Pyramimonadales > Pyramimonadaceae > Cymbomonas > Cymbomonas tetramitiformis. The sequence continues at coordinate 7,203 of LGRX02009241.1, read as the reverse complement.
GGGGGGCTAGGTGGTGGGGAGGTGTTAATGATGGCGCTTTGGTGGGCGATACAGACGGTGTTGCTGTGGGTGAGGATGTTGTGGGCGATGTAGTCGGTGATTTGGTGGGTGACGATGTTGCAGGCGATGTAGAGGGTGAGGAAGTCGGCGATGCGGTGGGTGATACTGTAGTCGGCGCAGAAGTGGTGGGCGTCACGGTGGTCGGAGAGAGAGAGGTTGTCGGCGAAGTGGTTGGCGCAGCACTCGGAGCTGTAGCATTGTTCCCAACGAGAGCTGCCGTTACAACAACCCTTTTGCAGCCTTGCCAGAGAAGCGCTGACCGGCCTCCGTGCAACGTGCCTTACAAGCAACGCGCACAGTGAGCGACGCGCGCAGTAAGCAAGCAAATATTAAATGGAAGGTGACTTCGTCCTGCGAGACACAAGTTGCAGGGAACATCATAACATGAGGGATGCGGTGATATGAAAAATGCTGATAGGGGGACACAAGGGATGCAGGTGAAAAAGGAGATGTGTTGACGCGGGTGACATTGGTGATGACGCACCCCATGTGATGACGCAGGCATAGCTTGTTCCCGACGTCGTGTCGTATGTGCCGGACGTATACGCATAGCAAATATCAGACGTCCAATAGTATTCGATCGCCGCTGTGGTGGGGTAGTAGTACATTGCGTCCTCGGCACATTGTTCTTTGTCTTTGTCGCCGCGCCGCGAGTTTTGCGTCCACACATTGGTTATCCCGGATCCGGCAATGTCACAAGTGCTGCCGACCCAGACGCAGGTCCACCCTGGTCCACGCACGCGTGCATTCCCGATCAGCTGTGTGCCACACCACGAACAGAGAACAGGTATTTGCTGGATTGGCCGGCCACTGGCGGCACAACGAGATCGAGGGCCGAGGTTTGTGTGGCCTCTTGAGTGGTGCCCCATCGCACACCCCTGCTTCCAAGCAACTTCTGTCAGCCTCCAAGCAGCTGCTGTCAGCCTCCAAGTAGCTTCTGTCAGCCTTCCGGCCTTAGATCACCCGTGAGGTGCTCTGCCTGCCGTCATCGACGCTCCCACCCTTTGCCACATCCATCTCCGATGAATGTGAGGAAATTCCAGACACTGGATTGGATCTCAGCCAAACTATCCGCCTCACAGCTGGGCAGCCGCCACCGACGCACTGGGTCTACAGGTGGCGTGCTCATAGCAAACTGGCACTGATGAGTCAGCGCTCCTCTGAACACCAGGGGCCAACGTATGCAGTGTCCTCGAAATCCGATGTGGCGCTGGTAGCTACCGACATGTAGCTACCGTTAGCCGTCAGATCGTTTGCCATACTAAGTTTGCCTGCCATACTTAAGCCCACCAGTGTTAAGGGATTAACTACTGGTAGCCGTCGATGTCGATCATAACACTGTACATATGTCCGCATAGCACGTGGTGAGTATGCGGTGTGGCCCTTGAGATCCCAATGACACCTTGCACATGACACAATGTTCGTGACAGGTCAATGGACGTGTGAGGCTGCCCCATATCGCAGCATTGTCCTGGGTAACTGGCTCCCCCGTATTCGCATGCCAGTGGTGCCACGGCCCTCCGCGTGGCGTCGCATGCCAGTGGTGCCAGGGCCCTCCACGTGGCGTCGCGTCGCATGCCAGAGGTGCCAGGGCCCTCCACGTGGCGTCGCATGCCAGTGGTGCCAGGGCCCTCCACGTGGCGTGGCGTTGCATGCCAGTGGTGCCGGGGCCCTCCGCGTGGCGTCGCATGCCAGTGGTGCCGGGGCCCTCCGCGTGGCGTTGCATGCCAGTGGTGCCGGGGCCCTCCGCGTGGCGCGTTGCCAGTGGTGCCGGGGCCCTCCGCGTGGCGTTGCATGCCAGTGGAGCCACGGCCCTCCGCGTGGCGTCGCATGCCAGTGGTGCCGGGGCCCTCCGCGTGGCGTCGCATGCCAGTGGTGCCGGGGCCCTCCGCGTGGCGTCGCATGCCAGTGGTGCGGGGCCCTCCGCGTGGTGCATGCGCAGTGGTGCCAGGACCCTCCGCGTGTCGCATGCCAGTAGTGCCGGGGCCCTCCCGCGTGGCGTCGCATGCCAGTGGTGCCAAGGCCCTCCGCGTGGCGTCGCATGCCAGTGGTGCCGGGGCTCTCCGCGTGGCGTCGCATGCCAGTGGTGCCGGGGCCCTCCGCGTGGCGTCGTATGCCAGTGGTGCCGGGGCCCTCCGCGTGGCGTCGCATGCCAGTGGTGCCGGGGCTCTCCGGGTGTCTTGCAGCAGCAATCACGCATGGAGGTAAGAGAAAAGTCTCCGAGAGAAAAGAGAGCTATTAGCACTCAGTAAGGCATGATGCAGCAGCAGCAGCATCGTGGCAGTTGCAACGCAAGTTACCTGTGCCCGTCACCGTGCTGTAGTCGTTTGTGCACCCGCTGTGTGAGGAGGTCTGCTGCAGCCGCCGCCCGCCATCTGCCAACGTGGCGTTCACCCAAGCGCTGCCCGGCAGACGGTGATCAGCCAACGACGCATTTTCCTCAGCTCTCGGTGCGCCCTCTGCTGGCACCTTCCCCCTCCCCGTGCTGCAACCTTGCTTTAGCCTCGGCCCCTCGGTGGCATGGTGGGCATGATGCTGCTGGGATCCCACACCATCGTCCCACTTGTCAGCCCCGGCCAGCGCCAGCGCAGACCTCCGAAGCTTCAGCTCTTGCAGACGATGCTGCAGCAGCACCCGACGCTTCTTGGCAGCTTCCGCATCCGCCTGCCACGACGCTCTCCAACTCCCGTCCCACCACACCCCTCGTCCTCCGTCAGCCTGAAGCAAGCCGGGCAGATGCCGGCACACGCCACCGCCACCGCAGCCTCCAATAAGGCAGGGAGTAAGGGAGGGAGCTGCAACGGGGTTACTGCGACCCCGGGTGGCCCGAGATCCCAAAACCAAGGGCCCTATCAGGGCCGCCATTGAGCAGTACGCCTGACCGGAGGGCCCAATACTCACATGGCACGAGGTGGCCCATGCGGGAGAGGTAGGAACACGCAACATATCGTTAGGGTTTGAGTAGTCCAGCACCGTGCCGGTAACGAGGCTCGCATGGTCCTTGGACAGCCGAATGTACCTGGCATGCCATTACCAAGGAGTCACGTGAGAGTCGTCCTGATGGCGTTCGTTCGGCAAGGGTCGGGCAATCCGAGCTGAGCCACGACCGCGGAGAAAGTGCGCCAGCTGGCGGACTGCCGAAGAAATGTGCCAGCTCCGTGGATGGTGAGGGAGGCCTGCCACTCAGCGCAGTGCAAGGAGCCTACCAGTTGGCGGAAGGGAGCTGATAGGTGAGGATGAGGTTCACTTTTGCTGTAGTGAAGCGGTGATCTCTGCTGTCCCTGCATCCGCAAGCACCGGGCGTCCCATCCACGTCAGCACTGCTGCAGACAGCAATCCGAGCCGCCTCTGCTTCGAAGCGCAGGCGCCCATTAATGATCCAATGGCACTCAAGCTGCCACCCATTATGGTTCCAATGCCAGGTCGGTGCTCGGGTGCTCGAGCAACAGTGTCGGTCTAAGAAACTAGAGGTGGCCACATGCGGCGAGCTGTCATAAAGGTGTGCCAGCTGACCATCGAAAGCGCGTGGCTGTGGCACGATGGCGCGAGGGCCGCTTTGGAGGGGTCACCAGCAGAGAGTGAGGTGCGGCAGCTGAGGGCGCGTGTGGCACAGGTTCCAGGAGGCCCTAATGGAAAGCATCTCCCTCCCATCCCTCCAGCAGCCGTCAGATTCAGCACTCCTCCATCTACGGCGCAGTCTCGTCTGACTCGGCAGAGTGCGGCTTTGCGCTGCGCAAGTTCTGCACTGGGGCGTGCCTCAACCGCAGCCCTGACAAGGCGCGGGGTGGGCTCCAGGAAGGTGAAGGCGCCAGAGATCCCAGCCAGCCATATTAAGAATAAACTGGCTCAAGACTGTCAAGGGCATAGAAGGGGGTCTGCAAACCGGGACAAGAAATGATCCCGGGCTGCCGTGCAGAGTAAAAAGACCCCCCAGTTGCAGTTGTCACCATGAGAGAGGGAGTTGAGGAAGACTCTCGCCCACCATGAGAGAGATGCACACATCGAGCCTGAGGCACGGGCAATGATGAGGGGGGGGAACAGCGGTGATGAGGGGTGGAGAAAGGGCGATCGGATAGCGGGGGAAGGGCGATGATGAGGGAGGAAACACCAGTGATGAAGGGTGGAGAAAGGGCGATCGGATAGCGGGGGGAAGGGCGATGATGAGGGGAGGAAACAGCAGTGATGAGGTGGACGATGATGGGGGACAAAGAAAAGGGCAATGGTGGGGGAAACAACTTAGAGCAACGGGAGGAGGGGACAACAAGGCGATGGGAAGGGACGAAATGGCGATGATGGGAAAGGACGACAGGGCCGGTGTGTAACCGGGTCGGCAAAGATCACAATGCCCCTCTCTGATGCACCGGCTGGCTACATCCCTCGCCAAAACGGGATGAAGCCTGGGATGGAGGGATGCGCGCACAACTCCTGCATCTGCACGGTGACATGTTTGTTGCGGGAGTAGGCGGTGAAATCTGCCTGCGCTCCGACAGTCATTCCCCCGATAACTCGCCAGGTCATCACCGGGGAGGCTGCGGAAATCGAATGCATGGAGTCCTCATGGAGGGAGGGAGAGTCATCTGACAGCGTGGAGTCATCATGAAACAGGGTTTGTAAATGTTAAATCGGGATTTTCCTCGAAGAAGAGAGGGGAAAGCGGATGGTTGCTGAGCTGTGCACTGCTGGAATGTGCGGAAGGAGGGTGGGGGGGAAGGCCTCGAGGGGTGTGCCCAAGAGGGCGAATCTGACTTGGAATGGGGCGCTTTGAGGAGGCCCTTGCCTTAATTTGGATCGCCACAGATCTGAGCTGGGTCTCGCGGCCGCAGTCCTGCCGGCAGCCGAAGGTGCCGTACGAGGGAAACTCGTACGGGGCCTCACACTTCCCATTGCCACAAATCGGATCCGTCCATACCTGGCACCAAGATGCCCCCCAACACGGCAACCTTTTGCGATGCAGAGCAGGCGGCCCACCCCCCCGCGGTTCCAAAAGCTCTCCCTCGAGGGCCAGCATCCTTTTCTGAAAGCTCACGGTCGGTGGCAAGCCGCGAGCAACACGGACAATCGCAATATCGCGCGGACACAGATGTCCAACGCTGCAAGCAAAGACAGCCACGCGCCTGCAGCACCTGAGTCTCGAGCCGCGCACCTGCAGCACCTGAGTCTCGAGCCACGCACCTGCAGCACCTGAGTCTCGAGCCACGCACCTGCAGCACCTGAGTCTTGAGCCACGGGAGGAATTCGGCATCGGCGGGGTGCAGAACAGCGTGGTGGGAGGTGTACAGATCGAAGTCGGCCTCCAGGACGCTCTGCCAGTGCATCACTAAGAGGAAGAAGAAGACGAGAAGCAGCTGGACCGCCAGTGCCTTGACGTTTTCTCTGCGCATCTCCCTCGCTCACCCTCTCTCGCCCCCACCTCCCGACTTAGCTGCTTGGCCCTGTCATCGGTCACGTGCCAGGCAACGATCAAACACTCCCTTGGAGGGCAGCTGACTCTGGGGCCTCTTCGTAGACTGGCGGGCTTTTATGGCTTCAAGGTTTTTCAGGGTTTATCTGACACCTGTGAGAGATGAGCATGCCTAGACGATCTTCGGCTGCTCTCAGAACAGCCTCGCAGTTCTGCAGCAGGTCTGGCTTAGGGGCCCTGCTCCAACGCCCTCCCCCGACGCATGCCCTCCATATTCATTAGGTTTGTGCAGGAAGACACGACCCAGATTTTGATTCTGATATCACACCCACTTCAAGAAGAAAAAATCCCGAGCAAAGAAATGGCGCTCATTCGTTGCGCTTACAGGGTTTGGCACCCGCAGACCTTTCTGCAGAGTCTTTTTTAAACCCGGTGCCTCTTCCATGCAGCTTCTGAAAGGTTCCTCATCACCACACGAACTGAGTGCTATAGTTGGGTTTTGGGCGCTGTTGAGCCCTCAAGTCTCGGAGCTCGTCACGACCACAAGCGTTTGTGGATGCTCCATGTGCTGCACACTTCCCCCATTTGAGTGGCAGGGTTGCCCACAAGCGGGATTCTTAATGGCTTGCCGTGTACCCGGAATGTCGATTGCAACATTCTGAGAGGAATGATTGAGTATGCAATGTTCCCTTGCCGAAGAGGGCCATTCTGTCGAGCTCGGATAAGGGTCCCTGATCTGTGCCATGCAGCTCAATCCGCCTCACGGAGGAATACCGGGTATACCCCACGAGTGTGGAAGTTCCTCATGTTTCACTGCCAACACCTTGCACATGGGTCAGTGTCTCTAAAGTCGGACGTGGAGTGTGCAATTCCTTCATTACAGGCCGCGCTACTTGATACCACCCAAAATGGGGCAAAAGAGTAACCAATTGACTTTTGGCCAGGGCTAGTACGGAATTGATTCTAACGCTCATGCTATACCAAAATTTGGGCTCATGAAAAGACCAACCGGCATCAGCGACACGTCATCATCATCATCATCATCACAATCATCACAATCATCATCACCATCACCATCACCATCACCATCACCATCACCATCACCATCCCACCATCACTTATCACCATCACCGTCACCGTCACCCGTCCGTCACGTCACCCGTCACCGTCACCGTCCGTCACCCGTCCCACCGTCTACCGTCCACCGTCACCGTCCCGTCCCACCGTCACAATCCCGTCACCGTCACCGTCACGATCCCACGTCACGTCACCGTCACCAATCACCGTCCACCATCACCAAATGCAAATGCCGTCACCATCACCATCCCACCATCCGTCACCGTCACCGTCACACGTACCGTCTACATCACCATCACCTACCCATCCACCATCCACCATCACCACTCCTGCCATCACCATCACCATCCACCATCTCACCATCTTATCTCTCACCATCTGTCACTCATCACCATCACCATCACCATCACCATCATCATATATAATAAAGAGATAGATATAGATATATATTACACTCATCTCCCCTAAATAAGCTTTCACCCTGCAACATATTATATAGATATGTATATATATTATATGTATATGTTACGGCATGAGCGCGCTGCGTGCATATGCACGCCGATTTTCGGCATGAGTGCGCCTGGCGCCGGCTCTGAACTAGGCCTGAAAGCATGAGCGCGCGTGCCGGCATGAGCCCTATAACACCCCCATACACACCCCTACAC
>LGRX02009240.1:0-21924 GCA_001247695.2 Cymbomonas tetramitiformis | reverse complement strand
AGGATGGGCGTTCCCGTGAAAGATAGCACATGGAACTTGCCAGGTATGTTCACACTAGTCCTGTGAACATTTCCTGCAAGTTTCAAGGTATGCCGTTGAGTATGCTCCAAACGGTCGCATTTTGACTTCGAGCGTTTTGGGTTTGGGTTTCAATGATGATTGATGTACCCAAACCCAATAATGCCTTTCAGGATGGGCGTTCCCGTTAGAAATAGCTCGCGAAAGTTGCAAATATATTCATATGAAGGGTCTTATGAACACTTCCTACAAGTTTCAAGGTATTCCGTTGAGTATGCTTCCAATGGTCATCTTGACTTCGAGCGTTTTGGGTTTTCAAAACGCTTGAAGTTAAGATGTGACCATTGCAAGCATACTCAACGGCCCACCTTGCGCTTCAGAGGGTGCACTAGTATTACTGTCAGTAATATTAGTGCCAAGTTTCGTGCGCTCTGACGCACGAAAACCCCTCGGCTGCAAAGCGTTTTATGCATTGGGTCCGACGTGGGTGGGTTTCATCCCACACTTAGTTGGCACTTGCCAACTTAGCCCTCCACATCTCAGGGCGCGGTCTGATCTCTAAGCCTGCAGCACGAGCTTCACACAACCCGCATCGTTAGTTCACACAAGAAACCAAGTAAACACAAAATACTCGCTCAAGAAACGTACCACAGCAGTTCAGCAGTTCAGCAGTATTCGCCTTACGAGGCGATTGAACGTGCACGAATGAATTGTGGGTGCTGACCATGACCTTTATCATCGACCCCTGCTGTAGGTTCCAAGTGTACGTTGAACGTTGTAGTCATCACGATCCACCGGAACCGGCCGGTGAGGACGATGGTGGGCAGGCTCGATCGCGCGAGGTGCCCAGATTTATATAATCGTGTATAAGTAAAAAGACATACGAAATTCCAGTGTCTGTAGCATTACCCTTTTTGGTATTTTGGTATTTGCCATTTCACTGTTTATAGTGTTTATTCAGTACTGCTCTCTGAGGTGCACGCTGCCACTTCCAAGATCCTTGACGTCGTCAACGGGAACCTTTTGGACTTGGAGTATTTCACTTTCGACTTCCATCCAAGCGCATTTGCGAAACAGGTGAGCAGGGAATCTAAAAAATTTGCGCTGTAGTTCAAGCATCTTACGTGAAAGAAGCGTGGCTCGCATACTCGCTCTGACTACTGGATGGCGCCACGCGTTCCCCAGCCAGTGCTCGCCGAAGCGTTTTTGACAGTTGCCAGTGTCATGTTCAGGAAGTGAATTCACATGCCCTAAAATTCTGAGCGATTCGGGCTGCATGAATTTAGTTCGACCAACCTTCCGCAGGGGATCTCTCGCCTTTGTGGGCACACTTGCATGACCATGTGTTTCGTTTCTTCCATACTTGCCTTCCAAACGGTGACCTGATTAAACAATCTCTCTTCGAGATATCGAGTTTTTGGTCTTGATGGAGTTTACATAACATCCTTTCGCTGGATAGAAGCTAATTCTGCGCCCTCACTGTACAACTCCTCGTCTCATACCTGAAAATGTTGCGATGAGGCTGGCATCGTGGTTTGTGGTTTCCTGTTCCAGATTGGTAGTTCCCGGCAATGAATTATCCTCAGCACACAAGTTGCGAAAGCGCCTGACGGAACATCGAAATATTCCATTGATAACGCGCATTACTGGAAGCGCAATACTGGTGGAGCAAACTGCGGTGCACGAAGGAACGACCAAACGGCTAGGAATGTTGGCTAATCTCACAGATGGAAAACAGGGGGAGATGCAGGGTGAGCAGTCCAGCATGGCGCCTGGGTGAGCACCGCTGTCTGACACGACATCTTCACGTCTTGCATTTCAGACCCGTACGGTTCTGCCTAGTTTCGGATGTTCGGCTTCTGCGCTGGGCGTGCGTTCATGCCGCCTGCAAGCTGGGACCTTGTGTCTCGTCTCAGAGGAGCTGTACGCCTTGCAGGTTTGTGCCAGATGAGCAGAGCGTGCTTGCGGAGGTGAGTGGCACGCCCCGAGTTGAGCGACCTTGGCCTCTGAACGTTCTTCGCAGGCGTGTGAAATCAAAATAATGAAGTTCTGTGCGCAGAGACTGCGGGCGTATCCCCTCCTAGTGTAGCGTAGCAACTGTTGCGAAGTGAGAATGACTGCGAAGGACAGGAACTAACGTGTTGCCGTATAGGGTGGCGAGGAAGTGGTGTCGAAAGAACAGTTGACAAAAGACGAACTGCTTCAAGGGTGGTGGAAACTGGCGGAACTGCACATCGACGAAGATGTGAATGTACCTAAGGACTGGTGGCCAGAAGTCGATTTGCCGAGCACCTTCGATGGCGAGAACATTCCATGTGTTGTGCGTCAGTATGAACCGCATCACTTTGGACCGTATCAGGGAGCCTTCCTTTTCTCGTGCGATGTGAGCGCGTTTGCAAAAGAATACCCTGTTACCGAGTACGACTACGCCGTCCTCAAAGCAGCGACCCCCAGGAAGCCGAAGAAATATGCCGAGGGTCCCTTGTCATACCCTTCCATACAGTCCCCGACAAAGTCGCTGGTAAGAACCCGACCCAGTGCAACGGTACCACAAACTGTCTCTTCCTTACGAGCATCTGCGGCTAAAGGAGCGATGCTGCGAAGGAGTCCTTTGGGGTGCAGCACATAGTGAAAAAGTGACAGCTCACACGACAGTCAGCTCGAAGCGCACGAGTGTGACTCTTCGGTACAGCTTCATATTAGTAATACGTTTGTCATGAATCTTGATATTGAAGTATACCTGCCCGTCGTGCTGAAAGTGTGAATGCCAAACGCTGGGCAGGTCGGATAGGAAGTGCCGTAAAGTTCCCTCTGCGACATGCCTTGCTGGAAGTGCGAGAATACTCGCTGCTGCGCTCACATCGCATGGAGCGAGAATACTCGATGCTGCGCTCACATTTCATGGAGCGAGAATACTCGCTGCTGCGCTCACAATGCATGGAGCGAGAATACTCGCTGCTGCGCTCACAATGCATGGAGCGAGAATACTCGCTGCTGCGCTCACAATGCATGGAGCGAGAATACTCGCTGCTGCGCTCACATTGCATGGTGCGAGAATACTCGCTGCTGCGCTCACATCGCATGGAGCGAGAATACTCGCTGCTGCGCTCACATTGCAGGGAGCGAGAATGCTCGCTGCTGCGCTCACATTGCATGGAGCGAGAATACTCGCTGCTGCGCTCACATTGCAGGGAGCGAGAATACTCGCTGCTGCGCTCACATCGCATGGAGCGAGAATACTCGCTGCTGCGCTCACATTGCAGGGAGCGAGAATACTCGCTGCTGCGCTCACATTGCATGGAGCGAGAATTCAGCTTTAGAATTCGGGTGCTCTGATTATTTGCAGGCTGTGGCACCGCGGTCCATAGACTAGGCGCGGATTGAACTGCGAATGATTTTACGGAAAGCCAGATTTAGTTCTATCAGGAGCGCTGGTTGTATCCCCGATGGGGAGTTCTGACAGTTCGGACTACGGACGCTCTTTCTGGCAGGACGCGGGGAACGACTGCCTTTCGTGGAACGAAGTGGGGGTAAGCGTTGTCTAAGCGGGTGAACCAAGGTGGGGGGGGTTACTGAGCTGTCGGGGGCTGCTCTGGCAGGATTCGAAGGGGAAAGAGGAGACACAGGCTAGAAGTAAGGCCTCTTGCTTTGGTTTGTGGTCGAGTTCCTTAGAAAATGTACGAGGCTTTAATTTTAATGACGCCGAGCGTCCCGATTCACCTGCATCATCGGTCGGTGGAAAGGTGAGTTGAGATAATAGTAATATCACAAGAAATATAAGGGCAGCGTGCTGCACTGAACACTTCTTCCCCTCTCTTCGAGAACCGCTTGGGACGCTGAATACGACACTATGTCTCACGTGCCTTGCCCATACGAAAAAGCGTCTGGAGATGTCTCCACAGCGTCCCCACCAGTCTCCATCGCTCATTACAAGCCTTTCGGCCGTCAAACGGTTGGGAGTTACTCGATGCTGTGTTCGAGGCTGGACGTGTGGATGGTGCATCAATCTTTTGGGAAACGCCCAATAGCCTGAGGCCTAAGTCAGCAGGGCGAGCGCGGGCAGGCAAACAACTCTGGGAAGGCGGCGCGCCGGGAGCTTGAGGCGCTTAAAAAGGGGGTCGCGGTGAGCTCTTCTAGTTTTCCCTCCAACTCTATGGGCCCAATGCACCTGCGACCTGAGGCACAGCATCTGCCGTGCTCTGGTCGAAGGCTCAGCTGAATGCCACAGGGATGCCGCATACATTCAGATGCTCCTTCCTTACCATCGGGATGGAATGCTGCTCAAAGGGGACATGCGAGATGGTAGCCTTAATTGCAGACTCCTGGTGCCGGGAAGTGAGCCGTCTGAGCACGAAGCTTTCGGGAGTGAGCCGAGTGTGGTGTTCTGCCTTGTTACGCTGCGTGGTCACATAGGGTTCATTCGTTGTTATCTCTCTTCTATTACTGCTCCAGTCGCAATACTATTTACTTAATACTACTAATAGTATTAATAATACTTTTACCATGACGTGCACACTGAGGCACCCTCGAGAGTGAGCCGTTGCCGGAAGTGCCCCTGGCACTCGCACAATACGCTTGCTTCCTGACGTCGGTTGGCATCCTTCTTCAAAGTGGAAATGAACTGCAAGAGGCCTGTCTTGGCTTCGCAACACGGGTTGCGCCTCAACCAATCTCTCCGCTGCGATCTGGTACACATCACGCCTGGTAATCTTTCGATGAGCCTTTTTACGATTCACATAGTTCTCTTGACTTATGTGGCAGTTTCTTAAGAAATTCCCATCGGTGAGCCTAACCTGACCTTTGGTCGGAGAGTTGCAGGCAGCCAGTGAAATCGATGCTGAGACTGGCAAGATGCTTGGCAGTGCAGCAAGTTGCCAGCAGCTCTGCAGTATTTGGAAGGGACCTAAATGCTGTTACGACGTCGTCTGCACGATACCTTTTCTCACCATCCTCATGATACTTGTCTCACTCCTAGGTGCAGGGATGGCTGTCAGAGGGTTTAACGATGCGAAGGACGACATCGAAGAGTTGGACGTGGGCCTTGACACTACCTACGTCTCGAAATACGCGTTTTACATATACCTAGCCTTTTTTGGTTTCCACGTTTTCTTACTTGCTGTGACTCTCATAGCCAACATCCCCGTGAGGGAATGCTGCTGTGTGTGCCTGCCGAAGATCTTCGTAGTTGCTTGGCAAGGCATCACAGCCGTCATAATGATTGCCTCATACGCTATCTTCTGGGTTCTCTTCTTCCTTTGGTACGGTCTCTCCGTGGTGCTGCTACTTTGGCACCTCATCAATGCCGTATGTAAAAGTGGCGAGGAGGCCATCGCTAGTTTCGACACACATATTTTACCAGCACTTAAAGACGAAACCGGAGCGAAAATTAACTTGCCGGTGCGCCTTCCCTTGTTCAACTCTGACCGCCTCCGAGATTGGTTCCACTCTTGGGCTCTCCACTATGCCCAACCCTTAGGGTAGGATACCCTTCCGAGGGCGCGTGCCTCTGCAAAGGGCCACTGGTCGTGTGGTGGTGCTTTACTGGGTCATAGACTGAGTATCTGCGGAAGTCTGGGCTCATATGCTGCGTCATAAGGAGGCTAAGAGCCCATGTAGTAGGAAGACTGCGCACCTGCACGCTACGGACCAGGGTAAATTATATGGTATTTTGGGGTGTGCAGGACGATTATTGTCCCAACTTTGAGTCCGTGGACCACATGCAATGGATAGTTTGCGGTACCTTTCTGGTGTTTCTCTCCCATACAATACTGATGTTGGTATCGGTGGCTAACTACTACCTGGCTCTCAAGGAGTTTTCGCTGAATTTGTTGAGATTAAAGCTGTCGTGGGCTTATTCCAATGCATTTGGGAAGAAATCACATCTGGAGCGTGCTGTACAAAGCATAGATGACTTTGCGCCACCATCAAAGCAAATGATGAGACTTGATGACAGTCCTCATCGAAGTCAGGAATTCCTATGAGACATCAGCAGTTCTTTACCTTCTGAGTAGCGTAGTACTAATGTACCTATGGGAAAATCGTGATGCCATGACTTGATACCGGCTTTTCAAACCAAGTCTTATGATCGATCTTAATTGCTGGGATCCCCAATAGTGTGACTAACCGTCTTTAATAAATTTATTTTCAGATATATTGTCCCTCAGGTCCGATAGCTAGTGAGAGATTTGGCGAAGAGCTAGCGAATCTAAAGGCTCAGCAAGGGCACCACTCCCATGTCCCATCATGGTACGGAGTACCTGCCAACCAAGGGGAAGGGAGAGCCTCAACATATTATACAAACAGAAGGCTCAACCATGGCTGGGTGGGTCCAAAAATTTCGCACTCGAGCGACAGAGCAGCAGTGTGTCGGTCGAGGAAGAATGTTTAATCAAGTGACATGAGGCTTAAATACCCTGCACACAAGTGCACCGGTCGATCATAGGCAGATCCAACATCGAACGGATCAAGTAATAGGCAGATCCAACATCAAATGAAGAGAGCATACACCAAATTAAGAGAGCATGCATCAAACGGGGAGAACAGACACAAGACGAGGGAGTCCAATATAAATGCATTCGTCGTCCCGAGGAACTTTATGTGATCGGAAATACATTAGATATCGACTGTTAGTGTGACTAACCGTCTTTAATAAATTTACTTTCAGATATATTGTCCCTCAGGTCCGATAGCTAGTGAGAGATTTGGCGAAGAGCTACGAATCTAAAGGGACAGGACCCACGGCGGCTGCGCAACGCTTTCACCCAAAAAATTTTGTGGTAAAATTCAAGCGATTTAATGGATAAAGGGAAGACAATTTTGAAATTATTCACGAGAATTTTGTGTTAAAGCGGGCTCTCACGACATGGGGGGGCGAAAGCCGACATCTGGCGGACCGGCAACGAGTCCGCAGCACGAAGCAGCGGAGATGAGCCTGGAGATACTCATCAGCACAGCTCAGGCTGCGCTGAGAGCACAAAGGCTAGCACGAAGGCAGGGGGCGGCCTTGCCGGAGTGCATTGGTGACGACGACTCCATCGCGCTTACGCCGCAACAGAGCCTAACGCATCTGGCTCTGCACGCGACTCGAGCAGTTGCAGCAGCGGCAACGGTGTGCCTTCCCGCATTTGAGCGGGCTAGCACGACAGCACCGGGCTTGGCGACTTCATCAACGTTTCCGCCTTCTTCATCCACGCGTGGCACCGCCTCATCGCAGGGGCCAAGCGTCAGGACCCTCAGGAGAACCACGCAGCGACAGAACGCGAAGGAGCGCGCTGAGCGGAGAGATCCGCCAGCGACGACGGGGTTTTTCACGACTCCTTCCGTTCCGCCCACAGTCGTCCCAGGTGCATCTTTCACCTTTGGTAACGCCTCTGGAACAGTGAAGGCCAGAGACTTCACGCAAACCGCGGCGCCATCTTGTGGTGCAGCGGTTTCGGACAACGCGTCAACGTTTTCGGACATCGTTCAGCGTGCACCGTCTGGCACACCGCCTTCTCCTGGTGAGAAACGTAGTGGTAAACCGGCATCGGTGCCGCCTAGCCCACCGAGAACGAGCAAAAGGGGGAAAGCAGCTGCGCAGGGGGACTCGCAGGACGAGGACATCGCCGACCTCGAGTACGAGGACCCCTGGCATGAGGCGGACGGCTTGGACGTGGAGGTCTATGACCAGCACGTCTGATAGCCGACTCCGCCAGCTTCATTTCCCTGGCGCGCCTTCACTCAGCGCGCATTGTGCAGGACCTGCTGGGAGCGAGTCAGCGGCCGACGAGTTTGGCAACCTGGCGGGACAGGCACGACAGAGCCGGCAACCGCTTTTCGTCCCCCACACCACGACGCATCCGGGGGTTTTCAGCGGCGGCAGCGGCGTGGTCACAAGACTGACTTGGCACATCTTCATCAGACCACAATATCTGCTTCAACGCCTACCCTCTGCAGATCTTGCTCTTACGTTTGAGCACAACTTGTGCTTTTAGAATAGCATTTATCCTAGGATATGCACCCCCACCGGGCCGCATACTGGGAGATCCCATTAGGGGCTCCAAAGAAAAGAAAAGAAAAAGAAAAGAAAAAGAGACACCCTTGGACGGGGTGTGGGCCTTTGTGAGTCCCCTCGACTCTTTCTTCTTTGTCCCTTAGTCTGGTTCCTTGTCTACTTTTTTCCTATATAGTCTGTTAAGGCTTACTGCATATCCTGTCGCTAGGTCGTGTATTTTCCTGAGTAGGTGTAGAGCTTCCTGTTTGTCAAATCCTAAATGTTTGGTCAGTATTTTCTCCGTGTGTTCGTATATTGTTCCCGTGTTGCCGAATGCCATCACGTGTAGCGTTACCTTGTAGCCATATAATTCCAGTAGCTTTACCAGCGGTGTGTATTTTGTGTACTTCGTCTTTAGTGCTTCCTCCCAACTCATTTCGTCTGTGTATGTTACCTCTATCAGGTGTATGTGGCCCGCTTCCGCCATTGCCTTTTGGTGTGTGTACCCGGGCTGCTCATTCCCCTTTTCAGTTCCCTCAAGCATTACTATGTCCACGTAGTGTGGTATGGTGTCCTTTCCGTGCCCTGGTGCCGGTGTGTTTCGTCCGTCCAGTCTGCATTGCCCCCTCGTGAGGAGGAAGTCTTCTATTGGCCTTCCGTTGTTCATTCCTTTCCCTTTCTTCCCTGCATGGGTTCTTATTACACACCCTCCTTTCCTACCTTTGCTAATTGCATTTGCTATCATTTTGGTGGTCTCGTCCGACCTGCTTATTACCATGTTCTTTATCTCCCTCTCTGTGCATCCTCCCAGCACATGGGCTGTGCGTATGAAGCCTCCCGCGTTTACTTGTCTGGGCATCCCGCAGCATTTGCATTTTTGCGGCCTTCTCCCTCCTTGCTGTTTTTTGTATGGTCCTGCCGGTAGTTTGTTCGCCCGGCATCTTAGCAGGACTGTCACATCCTGCTCGTTTAGGTATTCTGTTCCCTTTTTCCAGTATCCATTAAAGAGCTTATGCATGGCTTTATCACCTTTCAGGTGCTGCATGTATTTTTCTGGCTTTTCTCGTGTTGCTGTCAGTATTTTTTCCATCGAGGCCCTCCTCCATTCCTTCACTTGGTGTACTTCCTTTTGCGCTGCTTCCTGTTCCTGTACCATTTCCTGGAGTGCTCTCCATTCTTCCTGTGCTTCCTCCTGTTGCTGGGCCATTTCGCTGAGCTCGGCTGCAGTGTCCTGCTGTGTTGTCATGTCCATATTCTGTGTTTCCGGTAGCTTCAGTTTCTGAGTCGACCCTCGTGTAGTTTCTCCTTGAGCTTCCCTCGGCCCTTCAGCTTCCCGTAGGGTTGGTTGGTCGGGTTCTGTCTGGTTTTGGGTTCTTCTTCGTTTTTGTCTTTCTCCCTGTTCTAATGCCTCCTCTTTCTGTGTTGGTCTTGTCTCCCATGCCTCATCCTTATTCAATTCTACTTCCCGTGTGCACTCTTGCCCTTGCCCTCTCTTTTGTTTGGCTTGCTGCGCTGTGTGTACTTGCTGCTCCTGTATTAATGCCTCCTCCTCTTGCCGTTCCATCCTCTGGAGTTCCAATTCCTCTTCCTGCTCCTGTTGCCATTCTGGTTCGTCGGGCCAGGTGTCTGCCCAAGTTTCTGCTATTTCTATTTCAGTAGGCTCCCGGTTTTTTTGTGCGTATTCTGCCTCCATCCTCTCAATGCGTTGTTTTTTGGTCTCCCATTCTTCTGGCCCGGTTTCTAGTTTCCTTTTTAGTCTTTGTATTATGTTTGGTTTTCCCGTCATTTTTGCCTCCCTCACCTTTTTTGTTACGTGGTTGAGTATTGCTTGGTGTCCTTCCAGTTGTCTACCTGTGGCCTCGCATGTTGCCAGTAGCATCACTGTATCCGTGTTGTCGTGGTTAAGGCCGTATTCCCCTTCTTCACAGGCCCTTTTTGCCACTTCGTCCGCCATTTCATTCCCATGTATTCCCACATGCGCTTTAAACTTATATAGGGCCACCTTTGTTCCTTCCCTATTTAGCAATTGTATTTGTTTCATTATTTTCCACAGTATGTCCCTGTGTACATGCCTTTCCAGCGTGTGTGGCCTTCTCTTCATGTTTTGTATTTGGTAGAGGGAGGTTAGACTATCCGTGCATACGCTGACTTTTTCTTCTCCCGAGTTTGAGTCTAGTGTTAGTGCCATATATATGGCAGTGAGCTCCGCCCTGTTAACAGTTTGGCAGCGTCCAATCCATCTTTGCATGTGGTTCATTGCCCGTTCCCCTCTTGGGTCCCAGACTCCTGCCGCCGTTGCTTCCTCGACTTCCCCGTTTTCCTTTTTGACTTTCCTTTGGCTTCCATCTGTGTAGACCATATCGTTTCTGTTATGCTTCCTGTGGGACTCTGGGTATCCTTTTCCGTGGTTGTCCCACCTGCTTTCTGGTGGTGGTTCGGCTTTCTCCATTTCACCTATTTCCCACTGCAGCCATTGGTCCCCGTTTATGTCCTCTTCTGTTGTGTCTGGGCCCGTAAATTGTAGTGCCCATCTTCTTAGGGCGTCCCTGTTTATTTCCTCCCTACTCCATGTGGTGTTGGCTCTTAGTACGTCCATAGTTGTTGGCCTCGGCCCCCTGTCCCCTCCTCTGTGCTCCCCTTCTTTTTTCCTGTCTTCCATCCAACGGTCAATTATCTCCTCTGTGTGGCTTTCCAGGTTGTCGCCTGGCAGTGCTTGCATGACCGGTAGTTCATGGTTCATCCATGGCGCAGAGTCTATGACGCAATCCTTCTCCCATTCTGTAAGTGACCTAGGTCGCCTGTCCGTATCCTTGAGGGTAAGAGGCCTGTGCATGTAGCATGCTCTGCCTATTGTCCTGACTTTGCTTTGCGGGCACTTGAGAAGGGCCTTGCTGAATATGTCGTGGGTTTTGAGTGCGTCCGGGCAGTATTTTTTCCATCCTGCCGCATTCGCTACTACCAGTATTCTCATGTTCCAGTTGCATTGTTTGGGTTTTTGTAGGTTCCCTTGCATCCAGTGGTCAGGTGGCAGGAAGGTGAACTGTCCTTCCTTTATCTCCAGCAGCTCGTGTACCCTGTATCCCATGTGCTTGTTCAGCAGTTTTCTGTACGGGCTTTTGGCATATGTGGGGTATATTCCACCCCCAGAACGGGTTCGGCCGTTTTTGTGGAGTTAATTGCCTTTTTCAGTGCTTTGTAGAGGTCCCCTGCTGTGTACTCTGGGTTGAATTGGTATGACCCCAGTTTTTCCCATTGCTCTTCCCATGCCGAGCCAACAGCCCCAAATACCGAGTCTCGTGGGTATTGCGAGTAGTACGTTCTAGTGTTTTTGTGTACATTAAGTGGGGAGGCGAACACCTCTGTTTGGACTCCCATGGCTGTGTGTACCGCCTCCATCATTTCCGGGGGGAAGGTCCAGTGGTTTTGGAGGTTCCTTTTTCTGGGTTTCATCTCCGCTTTACTGGAGTACCTTATCAGCAGCTGTGCTATTTCCTCCTCAAAAGTGTTTACATGTATTTTGTGTTCTGTACTTAGTTTCAGCCTTTTGGCCAGTTGTTTTTCTGTTGGCCTTTGTGCCGTGCTGTCCCCCACCGCCTCGGCATATCTGTCGTACAATTCTCGAACTTTTACTGTGCTCAGCGTGCCTATAAGGCCTCCCTCCGGCTCGTAGCAGTAGGTTGTGTCACCTTCCGTGCGTAGTTGTTTGTCCTTCACGCCTGGAATGTGCCTAATGTCTCGGTCCGGGTTCGTTTCCCTTGTGCATATTTCCAGGTGTGTTACATGTTTCCAGTACCTCTGTTCACCGTTTGGTTGTCCTGCCAGTATTTCTTCAACAGGTTCACGTTTGGTCTGTTTGTCTCTTTTGCCATTCTCCCATTCCTCCACAAGGTCCTGCCATCCGTGGTCTGAGGAGGGGTTGTGTTTGAGCAGGTGTGCTCTCACTGTTTCTTCTGTGCTCCACGTCGTTTGTTCCCTTCCTTCGCCGTTGGTCCACCGTATTTCGTACTGTGTTACTTTCGAAGTCACATCGGTGTAGTTTTGCAGGTACTGCCTGCTTGCCAGTATCCTGGCGGGCGTATAGGTTCCCTCTTGTTCTAGCGTGTCCATTTGGTCCTCTTGTGTTGACCACTGGCCTCTGTCTCGTTGCTCTGTCTTCCTCTTTATTCTTCCCCGTGGGTTTCTTGTGGTCATTACATCATCTTCCTCCTTCTCCTGGTTAGTTTCTATGCCCAGAGTTTCCTTCTCCTGTTCCGTCCATTCCACATCTGCCTGTTCGAAGTGTTTTGTTTGGTTGGCTAGCGGGTACATGGACAGTAGTTGCAGTATGTCCTTCAGGCTATTTCCAGCCTCATGCAGCGCCTTTATTTGCGCCGGCCAGTCGCTTATGTTTTCCATGCTTACCGTACTTTTGGTGTGCCTCTCTAGCTCTCCTGTTTTCCGTTCCTGTATGTATTCTGGTTTTAACCTTCTGTTCCACACATGGTCCCAGTGGTTCCCTGGTTTCTTAATGTCGTTGGGCTGTGCCTCGCAAATGTATGGGTATAGGTGCATCATGCCTTGTGCTATCTTGGTTGCCGTCTTGTTGTCGTGTTTTCTTCCACCTGTTGCCTTTAGTGTTTTTATTGGTATAGCACTTTTCCCATCTGCTGTGGTTAGGATTAGGGGCTCCACTAGTAGACGGCCTCACTTGGCATCGGACAAACTTGCTTGCCTGGTGCCAAAAAAACAGTGGGGGAATCTTTAACCGCTTGTCGCCCGTGCCGCCTGAACTGCAGCCTCCCGTTATGAGGCAGGGCTGCAGGGAGGGTTTTAACTTTTGCAAGTGATAACTGCCTGGGACATCTGTAGATAGGCAGAAATAAAGGGGCAGGCTTGACAGCTGTGCACCTCCTAACATCACGTCTCCGGTAGGAGTATGTTAATTTTTTTCTTTTACGAATCTAAAAGCTCAGCAAGAACACCACTCCAAATCTACACTGAGCCAGAAGAGAAGCTACCGCCAACTCTAAAACTCAGGCCAATCACGTCACAGGGAAAGCAGAAACAAATCCTCGAAGCAAGTTAAGCTGCTCATAATCAATCGCAGAAAGACCCACAGGAGATGCTTGCGACGATAAACAAAGAACTCCATAGATTTTGAGATAATGATGGGCGATCCTTTCAGTCTTCCAATAGGCTTGTCCCATAACTTGTTGAAGATCTCGTCCCTCAATCATCAATGTAATGGCACCAGCAGCACGAACACCAAACATTGTCTGATCTGACAGTAAGTTAGATATTTCCAACCAAAATCTCAAATCAGCAGTCATTTTCAACCTCGACATCGGAGAATCGAGAACGTGGACATTGTTGAATCGCCTAAAAATAAAGCCAGAAGATTTATCAACAGAAAGAAACTGCAGAAGATGAACATATTTCTCCAAAGCAGCGATTGGACAAAGTGGAGAATCTTGAAGTCGTCGAACACCAAAAACATGAGAATCTCCTCCTCGAAGTGTCTTTCCCCATAAAACAATTGAAGAGGAAGCCAGATTTGTCCGGAAAGGAGAGCACCGATTCGAGACGAATAGATGATAACTCGGATGGCCGCTTTAAAGTATGAAATTGCAGAAGAATCATAGCCTTTGAACGTAAAGCAAAAAACAGGGAGCGGCAATCTTGTCTGGAGAAAGCCCAGGAAGAAATCGTATCAATATCACGAACAATGTTCGGGGGCTCTCTAAGAGCCTATCGGTCTACTGTGCAATGCAGGAAAGGAACCTAGTTCAATCCTACACAGAGATACATGGATGCATGCATGATATATTGTCGGAATCGGATCTTTTTAATTACTCTTTTGGTCAAGTTGCCTAACAGCCACAGAGGTGGCTGCCATGTACGACAAATTTAAACTCAACCTCGAGAGCTTGCACAGCTCTCTACTTAAGGTAACTCGTCCTTACCATGCCACTTCATGTGTTCAGTCATTTGCTGACTGCAACAACCAATCAGCTGGGATCTGTCATCAGTACTTAAATGCTTCTGACTGTCACCTCCCAAGTCTCTCATTTGAATACTCACAGATCTGCTGATGTGGCTGTATAACTGAGGTCCTCCTCGATTCCCTCCAGTTATGTTCGACTGATCGAATCCTTGGCAATATTGGAGGTCTCCCAGAGTTCCCTCCAATTTCTCTGACTGCAACAGACTATTGGGAATAAATGAATCTCGATCGTCGTCTAAAAACCTTCATTTTGACACAATTTTCGTCGTCTAAAAGTTATTGCCACGTCATCTGAAATGTGCCACGTAAGCGACACGTAAGCGACACGTAAGTTGTCCCGCAATTTTTATTACAAAATATTACTCGAATTATTTATTTGTGCATGATGCTTTCGTACTCGGCGAGTCCCGGTAGATTTTTTTGTTGCATTTTTGCTCATATGCGTGCATATCATGTACAAGTATGCAAATATGGGTACATCCATGTGCAATTTAGGCCAGCATGCACGGTACACGTTTATGAATGTGCGTATTCAGGTGCTTCAATTCCCGTAAAATAAGTTGCAACTCAGATGGGTACTAGCATATGATACACAAATCTGTATCATCATACAAATTTATTCAAAATACACCAAATATTTGTCTATGATGTCTTCTAGGCAAGAGATTTCGATCATTTCACAGTGCTAAGACTACTATATTGCTGATACATTGGAATCTATATCTTCAATCCACAATTATTTGCGGCACTTGTAGGTTTTGATTCCCTCGATAGCGAGGCAACGTTGACGGCAATGTTGACGCTCTATCGGAGAACATAAATGGCAGAGCTTTGTTGGTCAAGGCAATTGCATCGCACGCAATATAGGTCGATTTCCTCTTCTCGTTGATGCCGCGGAATAATAAGCGCCCAAGTGACGTCGATTGGAATGACCAGTGTCCTTGGGGTAACCCATTCGTTCCCTATTGGGCTCTGGTCGGGATAAAGTTCCGGTTCTTGAAGGTCAAAAAACATGTGTTTCCGAATTCTCCAGGTGTAGCGCCACCAAACGATCGGTGAGTCCTGTCGGTGTCCCGTATGTCTGTCCTCGTAGGTGTTAACCCCTATGGAGCGGTTTGTACCGTATACGGTACAACCACTTCAAACTCTAAGCTTGTATTCATTTCTCAGCCCGATAGCACTTGTCGGAATCGGCCATACAAGCTTCGCACACCCGTTGCAATAGGTATATCTAATACTCAACAATTTATTCTACACATATACTTAGTATATATATCTCACCCAAGGGTAAATTTGTTGTAGCAAAATCCCCAAAGTTGCTTATTTCTAGGCATGCAATTTTGGTCAAAAGTATCTTAAAGTGTGAAAAAACGAGGTGTAGATGCCATTCATCGACAAGGATTTGTTGGTTCAGTGCCCACTATCATATAAAATGACCATGCACCTCATATGGGCAATACTTACTTTCCCAACAGTCGATTTCCCCTGAAAACACACAATACGGCCTTAAGTATGGAAAACATTTGACAAATGATGTTTTTTCGTTGTTTTTTGGTGTTTTTTTCACCTTATTGCTTGAATATTTCGATGTATTGGTGCGTTTAACTACAACCACCATTACTGATTTCAAGGCATTAGTAAAGGCGATTGTTTTATGGTCGAGGGGCGACCTAATACTCGAATAAGCGGTTGTGAGAACTGATTTTTGACACTTTTGATTCCTGGAAAACGTGTTTTTTGGCTTGTATATCACCGATATATCGTTGTATATATCATGCGATCATGTAGTTTATGGACCAAAATCACTTTATAGGAGTTATGAAACATGTAACGAATCACCCACACTTACCGAGGCACCATATACCGTGAAAACGACACATTTGTGAAACTGGTGCTTTTGGCAAAAAATTCCATCCGCTCCATAGGGGTTAAAGAACTTACATATCATCCAGCGGTCTACATTGCATTGAGGACATCGCAGGTGGACCATTCCATGTGTATTGATAGCGTCTGCAGTGTCTTCATCACGATCGCGTGTCCCATAAACTCCGAATCGTAGAATTGAAGGCATAATGTGGCCACGATGTTGCAGGATTTTATACCTGTAGATAACAATGCTTGCAAGGTGATTAGCAGTTGAAGCGAAAGTCGTGCGAAACCCATAGCAAAAGTCGAAAATATATATATATTGTGAGGATAAATGTGGAGCTATAATACCTGCAGATGGCAATGCTTTCAAGGTAAGTAGCAGATGTTTGAAAGGTATGGTTGAAGGTGCGTATGTTAGAAGAAACAAGGGGAACTGAATCTTCAAGGGTCGGGCAACAGCTTTTGTACCTGGTGCACGGTACACGTTTATGAATGTGCATATTCGGATGCTTCAATTCCCAGAAAACAAGTTGCAACTGAGATGGGTACTAGCATATGATACACAAATCTATATCATCATACAAATTTATTCAAAATACACCAAATATTTGTCTAGGATGTCTAGGAGCACATAAATAAGGGTAAGTGTTGCAAGGTGTATTAAGCTAGCAGAATAATACATTAGTGTAAGTATCTAATGTGAGCTTGCAAATGCGCATCCAACAGTTGAAAATATCATGTTTCTCCTTGGGGTGTCCCCGATCATAAATCGTTAGCTATGATCCATCCCCCGAGCCCATCCGTTGTACTGTCGAGTTCATCTTGTTGAAGTGTTCTTCTCGTAAAGGTCATGCATTGGCTTACTTTGGCAAATAGACTTTCTTCACGGGGAACCGGGTTGAAATAGGAGCGACCAGAGCGCAAATATTTATCAACAATGAGTATCACGCGTGCAGCAAGCCGGCATGTCTTGTAGACATCGGGGAAACGATTCAAAATTCCATCGGTTGCCGGCGCGTTTGATAAGCTGTCGATGGCCCACACCCCAGCGTTTGACAGGTCATCGTAACGGAGCAACACACTGATATTTACCAACGGAACATTGGGCACATGGAGCATGGAAAGGAATGGGGAGCAAGTATCATCGCCACATCGAATCTGCCATTCCAAGATGGGAAGTGAGGAGGATTCTGAACTTTCAGTCGAATTGAATCGCACATGTAGAACATGTTCGTGGGGGGACTCGGGCAGTGGGGTTAAAAGGATGGTGTCCAGCGCGAACATTTTGAGGTGGTCCGCGATTAATTTCGGAGACATGCACATTCCGCGAGGTGCCACCATTTCAGGATACTTTTGATGATAAATGCTCTGTAGGCGTAGCAGGGAGACATCGGCTCGGTGAATTAAAAGACGAAGGTTGGCGTCCTCCATAAAACAAATGTAGGCGGTAAGAAGAGAGCGGGTGATAGCGTTGCCGCAAGGGACTAGCCCAACACTTAGCGCGGGTTGCGCACGCTCGATTATTGCATCATTGAACTGTACGCAGACACATCTTATTCGGCAGAGATTCCCGAGATACATACATAACGGTTCATTGGAATGATCGATTTTGTAAGGAATGTCCTGAAAATTCTTAACAAGACGTTGTTCGGAAGATGCATTATTTAAGGTTTTATGTATGAAGGTGCGTATGTCAGAAGAAACAAGGGGAAATGAATCTTCAAGGGTCGGGCAAGAGCTTTTGTACCTGGTCGTGAATGGGCCGCAGGTCGTGCAAGAGTAGTGTACTTTTTGTCCAATCAAATTCGTATATCTCGCACATGCGGGATCACTTAGTCGCCGATTTTTTAATCAAAGACAAAAACACAACCGAGGCAGAAAACCCCATACACAGGCACATCAGCATATCGGCAAGAAACACAAGCCATCGACGAATGAACATTATACACTTCTACCACATTGTTAACATATGTTTATTCTTATCGAAAAGTAGTCGAAAACCCTCGGGAGGTTGCAATCCTAAGTGTTCGAAATCAAAGTGGAATCAAGATAACATTCTGACTCGTAGCCGCCGTGGTTTCAATTGCCGCGACCCCTACATTCTGGGAAAATCAGAAGACGCGTCTTCAGAAGACGCGTCTTCTGAACGTCTTCTGAACGTCTTCTGGGACGTCTTCTGGACGTCTTCTGGGTCCAGAAGACATCCAGAAGACATCCAGAAGACGTCTTCGGCGCGTCTTCTAATGTCTACCATCTTCTGGTTTCCAGAAGACGTGCAGAAGATCTTCCGGGAAGACATCCAGAAGTTATCTTCTGGACGTCTTCTGCATGTCTTCTACATGTCTTCTGAATCCCGGAAGACGTCTTCTTGATATCTTTTGGGCGTCTTCTGTACATCTTCCCCGAAGATCTTCTGGACGTCTTCTGAAACTCAGAAGATGGTAGACATTAGAAGACGCGTAGAAGACGTCTTCTGGATGTCTTCTAGATATCTTCTGGAACCCAGAAGACGTCTAGAAGACATCTCCCGGAATTCAGAAGATGTACAGAAGTCATGCAGAAGACGTTCAGAAGATATCTTCTGAATGCCTTCTGCATGTCTAATAAATTTCAACACGTCGTATACGCATTCGCGAGGAATATATTTAGGCTGAAATAAGTTTGCAAGAAGGATGAGTGCAAACAAGATGTATGGCATAATACACTTCTCGTCATCCTTAACAAACATATTCTCAATGTTTGATACACGACAAGAGATGATTTGTTTGTGTGGAAGGCTAAGATGCTTTGGAGACTAGAATTGCTTTAACAATATTACTTTTCAATCAAGAATCTAATCATAAGGAGGGCCACGCATATTATTATCCTAACTAGCGAAGTGTCTAGAACTACTTCACATTCATGTTCTAAACAACTATTCTAATTACCTAGAAACGATGTTCAACTAACATGCACACATGGCATAGGTCTTGGACCACGCAAAAACATGGGTTTTCCACTCGCTCGTTTTTAACCGATCTGAAAAACAACGCACACCAAAATACCAACACTTAGTAGAGTGAAAACGCACAATGAATACAAGCACAAATTCCTAGGAAGGGTAAGGTAAGTACCTTTACTCTTCTAGTTGTGGGCGATGGGCTGAAAATGCGCTTTTCCCACTTGCTCATTTTCAACCGATCTGAAAAACAAAGCGCAACTCAAAACCAAAGGTTAGTAAAGCGGAAAACACAACGCATAAAGGCAGTATGTTCTAGGTGTGACACTAGGGGATGATAGAGCAAATACCTTTACTTGTGGTGTTGAGGTTCGGCTGAAATTTTACCTTTTGGACTAGGTCATTTTCAGCCGATCTGAAAAACAAAGCGCAACGCAAAACCAAAGGTTAGTAAAGCGCAAAAATAGTACGAGACGAAATACAAGATTACGGAAGGAAAACACAAAGGCCTAGTGGTGTGAGTTGGAATCGAACCAACATCATCTCGTCCAAAGGACGAGCGAGAACACATGTCTCGTTCACACCTCAATTAGACGCTAAGCACGCCGAAGTGCGCGTAAAAAAACCAAGGCACGAAAAGCACCCGCAATCACTATTGAAGTATTGCGTTGTGTAACGTTTTTCTGTTAGACGAACTATTTTAAAAGGACCACTTCACCCAGCAGCAGTCCGCGGAAAACGAGGCTGCGGTGGAATTGAGTTGGATGCAGGTGTAAAAGTGGTAGATGCAAATTTCACTTCAACGTTAAATAAAATTCAAACTCGAACGGTCATGTCGATGTGCGGTGCGGTGCTCGTGCTCACTCCCCTGCGCTGGGCCTGACGATGCGATGCGATGCGATGCGATGCTAATGCTAGCTGACGATGAGCATGACGATGACGCCTGACCACGACCGCGACCACACGCCAGCGCCACACCAGCGCAGCGCAGCGCTGGCAGATTTTCCGGGTTTGCTATCCGCGGTATCGTGCAGTCATCACGTCTCACGCGACTCACTGCGCGCGTGATCGACTCTTCGACCGTTGCTAGGAGCGATGGTGCTCTAAAACAAGAGCAGTTTCTTCTACCAAATTAGGCGGCCGTTTTGACTTAGTAACTTGGTACGTTTTTTCCGTTTCCCTCATTTCGACCACCGTCATCTTCTCCCGCTCCTTCTCGACTTTCTCTTGCTCTTTACGATGTGCCTCTCTCTGCCTTTTCACCTCGTCGTAATCCTGCTTGCTCAACACTTCGTCGGCCAAAGAAAAAAATCCATCGGGAAACCTAATGCGCTCTTTCGCTGAGTCGACCATACCTTGCTCCCTGCATCCAAGACACCAGCATTTGTTAAAATCGATATACAAAGTATTTTTTCCAAAAAAATGGATGTAGACATGAATGCTTACCTATCGAAAGCGACGGAACCCAATCCCAACATGTTGGCGGCTACCGAAGTGGTCCCGGAACCGCAGCACGCATCCAAGATGAAGTGATGTTCGTGATGAAGAGGTAACACCCCCTCGTACGCAGATTTCCCCCTCGCTTCCCCCTCTAACTCAGGACCTCGCATATGGATATTGATGATGTCGTGGATGAGCTTCGGCGGCTTCTGGTGTTTGTTAATTCTTTTTCCCTCGGAGTTATTGGCGAATTTCGACGAGTGTACAGGGGCATATTCCCAGGTGTTGGTTCGGCAAGAAGCCACGAACTGCTTATCGACGACATCACTATCCGCATTCTCCTCCTCACCGAGAACTCTAATCAAGTTCTTCATCCAGGGAAGCCTTTTATGAACGGCTGGGTGGGTTTCGTCTGCGAGAGCAATCAGCGCTGCTTAGTCAGATTGTCCATGCTTAGACGCCAAAAGGCAATCACAGAATTGTACGTAACTTAACATCTACGGACCTGTAGGTGTTGCTTCCTTGACGTAGTAACACAAGACAAAGCACTCCATACGGTTGGCGTAGTTCCGTGGCGCAACGCCGGGTTCCAAGGTCATCATGTTCGATCTGCTCAAAGGTATGAAAGCCGGGTAATTTTTTTGGTAAATTACCGGTACGGGTATTACCGGTAAATTACCAGGTATTACTCTGACCATTCTTCAAAAGCGCTCCTTAACAGTGAGGGTAATCTCGAATGGTAATTTACCGGTAAGAGTATTACCGGTAAATTACCCGGTACTACCTGACCCATTGTTCAAATTACCGGTAATGCGGCCACCTTACTCAAAGGTTTCACCCAGAACATCTTTTCGGCGTTCCCGTGGCAAAACTGCTTGGCGGCTTCGAAGAACTCGTGGTGTTGTTGGAAGCCATAGAAACATCCCCCTACCCAATCATCACACGTGGTCAAATTGTTGAAGTTGTGTAGGAATTGCTTGAACTCTCCTGCTAAGAGAGGTTTCGGGATCCATTTCTTGTTCGAGTCCAGAGCATACTCGCAATCCATAATGAAACCGGTAAATGGAAGCCTGGGAAGAGTCGTGAAGGAATCAGGTGATGCGGGCTCCAGCAGAAAGTCCTTCTTGAAAACCACTTGCGGAATCTTGTGAGTGTAGAAGTAGTCATCATCGTCGACTTGCTGGCGCTCAGGAACGTTTGACAATATTCGATAACTCACACCTGTGTGCAATGTAAACGATTAGTAATTACATAGCTACGGTGCACAAATGGAATATGAAACCGAGATACGCACCTGGAAGATCCTTTAGGAGGTTTTCCGCAGTCGATGATGCTGTCGTCGACCCGATTTTCAGCAACATCCTGCTCTCGATATTATTCCAGTAGAACTTTATATCCTTCGGAATGTTTTTGATCAGTTTCTCTATCTTCTCCTCGTGCCGCTGTTTTTCTTTTGCAAGCCGTTGTTCAAATTGAAATTTCCGGTTCTCCTGCTCGTTCTTGCAGGAGACCTTCGGGGGCACCACTCCCGCCTGGTACAGTTGTAAACAAACCCCGTTGTTAATTGAACGCGCAAGCCGATATGGAAAAAAACAGATATCGTGAAGGACGACCAGAGGGCGCAACTTAGGTAAATTACCTTCAGTAATGTACGTATTTCTCTCTCATCCCCAGCCCCTGGGAAATAGTTGCAAAACTTCTTCC